>JADRCO010003129.1:0-11049 GCA_021464525.1 Rhizophagus sp. LPA8_4_AMF
GTACTGGTAAATCATTTATAATGAACCAACTTATAACTTCTTTAACTAATCAAAATAAAAAAAATTTATTAAAGGCACCTACTGGTATTGCAGCAAATAATATTAATGGTTAAACTATACATACAGTATTATATTAGAAATACTCAAAATCATTTTAAAACTTTATCTTATTATAATATTTAGCAAAGATAAGAATTTAGTCAAATTGAAGTAATTATAATAGATGAGATATCAATGGTATTAGCAAGTCTATTAATATTTATGAGTTCATTATTTGCCAAAATAAATAATATTCCAGCTTCTTTTGGTAAAAATCCAATTTTGCTTATTGGTAATCTTTGCTTAACTTCCACCTGCTAATGGAAACAAGTTTTTTATGCTCCAGAATGACAAGAATATTGTCCCCTTTGTTTAACAACTCTTACAGACAAGAAAATAATAGATTATTTTATGATATATTAGAAGAAGTTCAATTTGGTGTAATTTAAAAACAAAAAGGATAAATGAGAAAAAAAGTATTATCTAATCAGCTAAATAATATAGTATCAATTAATACCATATATATTAATGGATATAGATCTTTTTTTAAGGATTCTATAAAACTTTTATCAACTTTAAAATATTACTGATAATGAGCTGAACTACTTCTTGGCAAAATTTAGAAATTTCTCTTTTGTTCATAATGCAATAAAAGTGGATAATGCAATGTTAATAGAATTAGATAGATTAAAACAAAAATTTAACTGTATGTATTCATCTGTATAAATACTATTTTTCAATAATTTCAATAATTTAATAGAAAGAAAATATACTTTTAATAATAAGCTCACTCACTATATCCAAAAGTACACTAGTTAAATATACAAGATTAAATTATCATATACTGTATTTTAATTTTGGAATGAAAATTCATAAAGAAGTATATGTTCGAAACTACTTATATTATTTTAATTGTATGTTTCACAATAAAATTAAATATATTTATCTGTCCTGTAAACGGCTAGAGTCTATCCTAAATAATAAATTATATTTTTCATTTGACTAATTCGATTCGTTGATAAACTCTCCTCACGTGGATGAAGATCGATGATGATTAGCTAGTCACGTGACAAATATTTGCAAATTCGTACCGATTTTCCTACTACCGAATTCGAAAATCCGAAAATCCGAAAATAAATAAATTCAGTTGCACAAGCTTATTATTTACCGTGAAACGAAATTTTACGCCATTAAAAAAATTATTATTATATAAACTTAATAATATGTCTGAAAATATTGAAAAAAAGCTTTAAGACAAATAAATAAATATGGAAAGAAAATATGAATATGGATTATGTTTTGATTGTAATCAACTGAATACTTTTTTTAATTGGTGTCAAAATTGTAATTCTAAACGGTTTCAAAAAAATTTCAATGAATGGTCTAGTGAAAATAAATTTATTGATAAATTTATACAAAATGCTCAATTAAAAGCAAGAAACCAATGGGAAGTACTTGAATGGATACAATATAAAAATTTAAGAAATATAAAATTTCTCGCTAAAGGTGGATTCAGTATTATTTATAAGGCTATTTTATTAGGTGGATATATTGAAGAATGGGATAGTGAAAAACAACAATGGAAAAGAATATTTAATAAACTTAAAGATGTAGATTATAAAAATACAAACCTAGAAAATGTTAAATCGCCTCTTAATGAAAATGAAAAATTCGGAGAATATGTTGTATTGAAAAGCTTAAATAATTCCACAAGTATCAATGATGATTTCTTAAATGAGGTAAATGATTTAAATATCTTTTAGGTTATATATTCATAATTTAACATAATATTTTTGATTTAGTGGAAAAATTATTTAAGTTTTGAATATACCGCTGAAAATGATAATTCTGGTTCAATTCGATTATATGGAATTACTCAAGATCCAGAATCATTAGATTATATGATTGTAATGGAATATATGGAACGCGGAAATTTAAGATCTAATTTAAAGATAAAAAAATATTATCCTTATAATAAATATCATAATTTACGCCGGATAGCAAAATCGCTTTCAACGTTACATAAATGTAATTTGGTTCATGGTGATTTCCATAGTGGAAATTTACTTTTACGTAATTCTGATTTGATTTTTATAAGTGATTTAGGATTAAGTAGACCAGCAAATGAATCTACTAAACCAAATGAAATTTATGGTATAATTCCTTATATTGCTCCTGAAGTACTACGTGGCAAACCATATACTAAAGCTGCTGACATATATTCTTTTGGCATTATAATGTGGGAAATGATTTCTGGAATTCCTTCTTTTAATGATGTGCCTCATGATTTTAATCTTGCCTTAAATATTTGTCGAGGATTAAGACCAGAAATCGGTAATTTACCAAAAAATTTTGAGAGTTTGGACGAAGGGATCCTTAAAAGCCTAGAGGTTGAATATATAGAATTAATGAAAAGATGCTGGGATTCTGTTCCTAATGAAAGACCCAACTGCTGAAGTACTAAATGATAATTTTTATAGATGGCACTGTAAATGTCCTCAATCTAATGAAAGTTCTGTACAAGGTAAAGAATAAATTTATTTGGGAAATTGTCAGATTAATTAAGTTTAATTATTTTAAAAAAAACTTTTACAGAAATTGAACCTATTATTGAGAATCATCCATCATCACGTTATACATGTAGAAAAATTAAATTTTCTGCAAAATTAAATGAATATTTAAATCAAGAAGATTTAAGCTCAAAAATTATTATAGATAACAATGATGATGATAATTTAATAATGTTAAGTGAAAGTTTAGGTAACTACTTTTCTTGATTCTTTTTTTTTATTTACTAATTTGTATGAATTAATTCATTTGATTTTAAAAATATTCTAGAAAATTATAAGATTTCCAGTTCAAAAATAGGTAAATTCATTTAAGGTTTTTAAGGATATATGGTAAACTTAATGTTGTAATTAATTAATTAATAAATAGTACTATTGCTTGTAGGATCGTCACAGGTTTGATTTAAGATCTCTCATTTACATGAAAATTTATTAATGTCTTAAACTATAAAGAGTTCATATTATGAATTATTTCTATGAAATATTAATGCTTATTATATTATCTGAGCATCACACTAAGATATACGATTTATTATTGCTCTAATTATTCCAACCTTTTAAAACGATTACGTTTAAGGCTATATCAAATCTCTTTTTGAGGTTCATGTGGTACAAAATTACATAGGATCAAAAACGTAAAACATTATAACACTTTTTCCTTATTTTCTTACTTTCATCATTTGCAGCATGTGACATAGTATATATCTCTTTTATTAATAAATTGAATTATAAATATTTTTATTAATTTATTGTACTTTGTCATGCATAAATCTCAATTGAAAATCTTTAAAAATCACAAAATAAATAATCATTATATTGCTGAAAAAAAATATATAAAAAATGAAATATATGGGTTGTTTGCTAGGAAAATGACCTTCTGAAAACTTTTCAATAAAAATTGAGATTTTCATTGTTCTTCATTTTTTAAAACAAATAGACTAAAATAAGATTAACTTTAAAATTAAGTTAAAAAATTCTCAGAAGGTCATTTTCCTAGCAAAGAACCCATATATCACGAAAAAAAAAATTGGTATAAAAAACTGATAAAAGTGATAATTACAAAAGAATTTGATTTATTAGACTCTTTTTTATTGCGTATTCATTTTTTTATAAAGGATTGCAAAGATTGCATATTATTATAATTTATTAAAATTGTTTGTTTACCACGTGAAAAAGCTGACAATGTTACATCAAACAGGAGGACAATAGGAAATTTTTTCTTAAGTGAAATGATTGACATAAGCTTATATTAACTGCTAAGAAGAGATTAGTTTGTGTGAATTAGCCTGTGGCTTACCATCATAATAAAAGTGCTTATATAGTATATTTTTTTCCCCTTTTCATTTATAATCGCTGTTAATTCATAAACTTACGTCAGCTACATTAACTCCCTAGAAAAATCCAAAAAGAGATTAGCGATACATAACCTTCTGCTGGTGCTATTAAAGGACCTCTATTTTTCTTCTCTCCATACTATTAAAGATGGCAGATCTCACCAATGTTTGTCTCTTTATGATTTTTTACGAACTAAAAGATGATCCAAATTCTTTTTATTGGTAAATAGATTATGGTGTACGATAGGAGTACATATATTATGGAAAAATCCTTATGAGACACTTATTTATTATTATTATAGTAAAGATTCTAATCAATCATTTAATAAACTATATAATACAATAATCTACTTATTACCAACATCTTCAAAACAATAATTAATTGAGGATGAAGTTGTTACAATTTCAACTCCTTTTTTTAAACAACAAGCCATTATTTAATTACATTGGTTTTTCTTCACAAATTTCAGCAGATCTTATCGATGAGATGGGACGTGCATTGATTAAGAATGATCATAAGTATAAGGAAAAATATAAATTATTGGAACAAGAATATTACAAATTATTTATCACTAATTGTAAGAATATAACAGTATTTAATTGGACAACAGCATTACCATTATATCAATACCCTGGAGCATCAACTTGTTTTTCTCAGCTCCATACCTTAAGCATTGATCGGTTTGTAAGTTTAATTTCAGAAGATTTATTTGAAATGGCAAAAATTTGTCAAAGTATAGAGAATTTAGACGTATGGGATTGTGATAAAGCTATTCCAGGTTTAATCAAATTTATTGATAATCAAAAGAATTTACGATCATTAACCTTACATAGTTGCAGTGAAACAAAAATTTTACAATTAAGTGAAGCGATAGAAAGAAAAGCTGGTACATTAATAAAACTTGTTATAGCACAAGTCTTACTTTCACCGAAATTTTTTTCATCGTTAACAAATTTAATTTACTTAAAGTTTATTTGCATATATTATAATAATAAACAAGAATTACAAGAATTACAAAGGTATTTATCAATAGCTTCTTTCCCAAAACTTGTGTACCTTAAAACAGAATATTTACCACGTCACGAAGTTTGTATGTTAATTGAAAATTCTCATGGAAATATTAAATATATTAGTATAAGGAATGATCTTAATAACTTTGGATATACTAAAAGATTATATAAATCCATTGCTATAAATTGTCCAATGATTGAAAGATTGAGTATTAATATTCAATTTAAAAATTTAGGTGGTATAAAAGAAATTTTCTTAAATTGTACGAGATTAAATAAATTAGATCTATATATAGTTGATATAGAAGATGAAGAAGATAATTGTGATGAAATATTAAATATTTTAGCAGATTATTCTCCAAAAACTTTTAAAGTATTTTCATTTAATGAAGATTTTATATTTTCAGTTGATGGATTACAAAATTTTTTTGAAAAATGGAAAGATAGAATTCCATTTAAATTTGTTACACGTTTTTATAGATGTCGTTATTTTACTCAAGAACATATTAAGATTGTGGAGAAATATTTTGATGAAGGAGTGGTTGATGTAAAACTCAGAAATTTATATATTTGAAATGGTCATCACTTAGTTGTGACAAGAAATTTGCTTAATTTGGGGGATGTCTAAAGCGGAGGAATCACGTGACTACCCGAAAAAATTGCTTTACTAAATAAAACCTTTCGCTGTATATATATAACCTTACTGTTCGTCCTCGGAAGTGTGGTCGTTCAGTCGGATTTAATCAAGCAAGGATCTGGTTTTTAACTTGATGAAGGTGTCTATTGTTATACTATTCTGTTAGAATTTATGTATTTACGTTGTACTCCTCTTATGTGACATAAAATAAATAAATAAATAAATAAATATGTATATATATAACCTTTTGAGGTAGTCTTCAAATACTGTAATCTTTATATTCTGTAAAAAAAAAAAAAAAAATAAAAATCCAAGGAACTATTATAGATTTTTTGATTTCGCTGATTTATTTCTACAGTTTTAAATGTTGTTTCTTTAGAGTGCCAATAATTATGTGTTATCAATCAAAATATTACATAATTAAGCAATATTATTAATAAATTTAGAGCACCTAAAGCTTACAATTTGAAAATCGTTGGTATTCAGAATAAGATGTATAATATACTCAGTCGATCATTGACTGGTTCTAATTAGAGTTTGTATCCATTCATCCGGATATCAAAATATTTTTGCAGCAGAGTATTTCATACGAAATTTATAATTTCGATCAGAATTATGACTCGGTAAATGATAATCGATCCACCAAGAAAAAAATTCTTAAAAACGAAACTTCCTCTTTAAATGATCGAATAATAACAATTTCTGTAAAAGGAGAAATTTAACATTAGACTATAAAATTGGCCCGAGTTACTATCAATGGATTCGTTCAATCCGGATATCCAAATATACATAGATATCCGTTTTTTAACGGATAAAGGATAGGAACTCTAGTTCTAAACAATGCTCAAGCACCGCATTAACAGTAGTAAAATAACTCTACCGAATGTCAATAATAACTATTAGTAAATAAAAAATTGGGTTGCTATTATATTTAATATACAGGCAACATAAATTTTGGTTTTACATTAATGTCATAATGATTAAACTCATTAAGATCTTAAAACCAATTAAATTTCACGTCTATGCGTATTTTATTAAACATATTTTATTTTTTTATTTCAAAAATTTTCAAAAAAAAGATAAAAAAAAATTTGTATGATAAAGACATTATTATTATTATAAGTATTGACTGTAAAATTACTAATCACAAATATTATAATAGTAAATAATGTACATGACAAAAATAAATACATTTATTCTGGTGGATCATAAGGAATGGCACCGGTAATCAAACAAGATCTTAAGCAAGTCGTTTCGTAGTAATTAAAACAATGAGCATATACAGTAACTGCAAACCCAATAGTTTCTCCTGGCGAAGGAAATTTTGTGGGATCATAATTGTCAGCCCGCGTGCAAGTATGTTGTGCTTCATAAACTGTACTACAATCAAGGTGTTTACCCCAATCTTTACTCAAACAATTATTCGCATCTAAGATATTTTCCATAGTGTATCCATTTTCCCATGTAGGATTTGATATAACATTATATATAATGGATCCTTTATAGTAAAACGAATAATTACCAATCATCATTGGCCCTTGTTGCAAACAACATGGTAAACTACCGATATTTTCTACTTTATCCGGTCCATCTATTGTTAATTCGACCTGATGATTTTCTAGAAATTTGATGTCTTCCAAATAAAGACCTTACCATAAAATAGCATAAATATAAAAAAATGGATTATTAACACTTGATATCTTGGAAAAATAAGTAAAAAAAAATCGGTCTTAAATAGCTTACCATCACAATTTACAGAATATTTAAGAGCAAAAGTTTTGAAGAATATAAGAAATAATACAATAATCATAAGAACTAGTATGTGTTTCATGATTAGATATGTTTTTGCATAATAAGATTTGAAAGGATAACTATGGAATTTCGATTCTGCTAGCTTATTTATAAATCACCATAAAAAAAAGATTATCACATAGATCCATTATTGGTAATACTTCAAAGAGTCCTGTTTGGAAAATAAAATAAAAATAGAATAGAATGGACATGAATAGGTAATGATAAATTCTAACTACATGATCGGCAAACATAAGCCAGACAATTTAAACTATTTCAGGTGCAATACTATTTCCCATTTTGAAATTTTACCCCTTAAAATCTCATCAGCAAAATAGGTTAATTTACGGACCGATCTACTAGAAATGATTTACCTTTTATTATACGAGATAAAGAAGACTATTACCTCTTGTGCAAATTATTCAAAAATCTATTATGATTTTCCCATTTAATATTTTATTGATCTTATTACAATTGAATTTAGAAAGAATTTAATGCAAAGATGTAAAATAATTTCAAGTATAAATAAGTAGATCAGCGATCCTATATCGCATGTGAAATGATGCTGTGAGTATCAAGATGCCCCTGGTTACAATACGTTTTCTCGAATGACATTTTCCCGAATATATCATTTCTCAAAGTCTTTTTCCGATTGCCCATTTCCGAACTGGGTCATTCCAAATTCCCTAATATTAATAAACCGATTGGACATTTTAATGTATGGATTAATAAATAATTTATACCATTTCATTTTAATAATAATGCAATATGTACGTAGACGTTTTTACGTGAGAAACCATAAGAAAAAATCACCTGATCTACAACGCAGTAATTAATGCTCTTGTCGCAATGATCCATTAATTAATCCTTGCGTTGTTATATTTAGCAAAAATTTTAATAAGTATTTCATAAGAATATTTCCATAATTCTACCATATTTTATAAACAAAGATCTATTAAAGTTTACCTTTATTTGATCATTTTGTAAAGATAAATCAAGTGTGACCGTGTGATTGATATAAAACTCAGACATTTATTATTGAAGTATTAAATTAAAGTAAGTTATGCTGGTCATTACTCAGTTATGACAAGAAATTTCTTAATTTAGAAATTCAATTTATGGTTCAATTCTTGTAGTCTTTTAATATTATCATTATTGATATTAATAAGCTTTCACTTCTTAATGATTGTTATATTATGATGTATTCGTTTGTACTCAAATACAAACGAAACCATAATTCTGCAATCATATTTTTTTCAAATAAGTTTAATAGAAATCTAAAATCAAAATAATTTTAATTTTCAATTTTTAAAAGTTTCGGCTAAGATCGAGATTTATTTTCATCCTAAATAAATTGAGCATGTGCCGAATAATACAATAAATTTTAAAATTTTTAAAAAATTATTATTATACACTATTACACTGTTGTCGTTCATTAAGAATTTTTTTCACGGGATTTATTTAACAGAAACGGAATTTTTTGAAATCAATATCTACGATAGTCACGTGAAATGATTCGAAATTCGAAAATTCGAAGATCGCTTAATTTAATCAAATCTAGCTAGAAGATTTTCCTTAAATGATGCACAATTCATATTAAAATCAGCCGCACCGCATACGCCTAATAATAATATGTCTGAAAATATTAATATACCTTTAAGTACGTATGAACTACAAATAATTAATCAGGAATTTGGATTATGCACTGATTGTAATCAATCAAAAACTCGGGATAATTGGTGTCAAATTTGTAATTCTAATCGATTTCAAAAAGATTTTAGTAAATGGACTAGTGGAAATGAACATATAGATGAATTTATACAAGACGTACAATTAAAAGCGAGAAATCGAAGAGAAGTTATAGAATGGATTCCTCATAAGCGTTTGAGAAATATACAATATCTTGCTCAAGGTGGATTTAGTACTATTTATAAGGCTATTTTGTTAGATGGATTTATTAAAAATTGGGATAATAAAAAACAACAATGGGAAAGAAACTTTGATAAACTTAAGGATGAAGACCATGAGAATGCAAAACAATTAAATATTAAATCTCCTCTTAACGAAAATGAAAATCATGGATGGCATGTTGTTTTAAAAAGCTTAAACAATTCCTCAAATATTAATTATGGTTTTTTAAATGAGGTAAATAATTTATATTTATGCTAAATCTACAGTATTTATTAATAAATGTAATTTAACCGATTTTTTAGTGGAAAAATTATTTAGATTTTGTACGTTCATCTAAAAGTGATAAATCTTATTCAATTAAATTATATGGAATTACTCATGATCCATATTCATTAAATTATATTATTGTAATGGAATATATGAAACTTGGTGATTTAAGATCAAATTTAACAATGAAAAAATATAATCCATATGATAAATATAGTAATTTGTGGGATATAGCAAAATCAATTTCAGCATTACATAAATGCAATCTGGTTCATGGTGATTTCCATAGTGGTAATTTACTTTTACAAAATCAGACATGGGCTTTTATAAGTGATTTAGGATTAAGTCAACCAGCAGATAACCCTATTAAGTCAGATGAGGTTTATGGGGTACTTCCTTATATTGCTCCAGAAGTATTACGTGGCAAACCATATACCAAAGCCGCTGACATATATTCTTTTGGTATTATAATGTGGGAAATGAATTCTGGAATCCCCGCTTTCAATAATGTGCCTCATGATCTTAATCTTGCCTTAAATATTTGTCGAGGTTTGAGACCAAGAATTGTTGAGTCACCAGAGATTTATGATGATGCAGAGGTCCAAAAACAATATGGAGACTTGGAGGTTGAATATGTAAAATTAATGAAAAGGTGTTGGGATCCTGATCCTAGCAAAAGACCAACAGCTGAAGAACTATATGAAAATTTTGATAGATGGCATGATCAATTATTAATTATTACTAATAGTAATTTTAAAAGTATTAGTCTTGATGAAAGAATACCATCTATAACCGGTAAATAATAATTTTAGAAAAATTTGGTTTGATAAAAATTTACATACTTTTTTTAAAGAAATTCTTTTACAGTGAATGAGCCTATTATCCAGAATCATCCATTATCTTGTTATACAAGTAGAAAAATCGATTACTCTGCAAAATTAAATGAAATTTTAAGTCAAAGAGAATTAAGTTCAAAAATTACTATTAATGATATTGAAAATAATGATGAAATAATATCAAGTGAAAGTTTAGGTAATTACATTTATTTTTTTTTTGATTTATTATTAATAGGATACAAATTAATTTATTTAATTTAAAAACACTTTAGAAAATTGTAAGATTTCTAGTTCAGAAATAGGTAATTAAAGCTTTAAAGATTAAAATTATAGCATTTGTAAATTAATTCACATTATTATTTTATTTTATAATAGGTCCTATACAAAATCTTGATAATAAAGAGAAAGAATTTAATGAATAAAAAATCTAGATGGTTCATACTACAATTAGGGATGTTAACGGTCCGGTCCGGACCGACAGGACTGCGGTCTGGTCCTAGGACCGGTCCGGTCCTAGGACTGGACCGATTAGGACTGATCGGTCTAATAGGACTGATCAAATTTTTTAACTAAAATTCATAGTGCCGGCCAGAATTAATACAGTGTAACGTTACACAATTCCAAAAAAGGAAATTTTTATTTTCGCGAAAATTGGA
>JADRCO010003130.1:0-11049 GCA_021464525.1 Rhizophagus sp. LPA8_4_AMF
CGTCAATTGATGATCTTGAAAAAGAAGGATATTATATTTCACCTACTTTCGATGGTGCACCCAAGAAAAGGAAGAGGAAAGATGATTCGCGTAAATCTACTAGGGGTACAAAAGCGCAAACCATCATTCGTGAGCTGTCCATCCGCCCAGCTAGAGAAGTATCAATTGGTGCCCCTCCCGAAGGTTCTGACATGGAAAAAGTTTCAAATCAATTCCATAAATTATATTATGAGATTGATGATGCGGAAAAAAAGGGGATCAGACTAATAGAGATTTAGTTCATTTCTATTTTCGATTTGGAAAAGCCTTATCAGAGCGATTAGCTATACTTTTACAAAACAATCCTCCGCAAACAGCGCATACAAAGCTGAACAAAGAAGTTAAGGAAAAACTGCCAGAAAATATAAACAAGCATATGGTGCGCAAGAGAACAGATACAGCCAGAAAAATTTATGACATCTTTAAGGTGATAGGGGAGGACAAGATTCTTCGTATCAAGTCTTTTACTGCATATAGTTTTTTGGATCTAACGAGAAGTGAGGTCACATACATCATAAAAAATTTTGAGGAATAGTGGTTATTACTGCGCCACAGTCACGTGATACTGTCCCGGCGCCGGGACACCCTTAACGCCTGTATTTTGTTTTTATTAGTTTTCGAATGTAGTTTAGATGTTGTATTGTGCAAAGCGCCTTAATGGCTAAAGCATGATTATCATAAATAATAATAAAAGTTCGGGCCTTTCTCCTTTTTAATCTCCTAATATTTTTTAATGTATGCTATATGCGGAATGATATCTGTATAATTTTTTATAGGGTCGATCATCTCGTGATTTATGGAAACTCGCCAGCTCCTGAAACTCTCCCAGAACTATCGAGGAACTAGCAGGGAACTGGCGAAGATCTCATGTGATACGATATACAGTACATCATGCCACAAACTGATTTAGCCGAAGATGCTGTGCATATGCATGTAAATATAAAATCCGAAGGGATATGACCCTATATAAATCCCTACAATCGAATAAAAATGAATTTGAGTTTAGCAATATGTAGTCTCACTAAATCGGCTACAAATCGATAAAATCGCTATATAGCATTAAAACTGCCATAATTCTCTTAACCAGTAAATTTGAATCTGATATTTATTAGAGTATAATATTGCTAAATCAGCTAAGAATCGCTAAAAACACTATAAAACTCTGATATTGCTATAAATCTCTAATTTACTAATAAATATGTGCGGTGCTATGGTTAAGATCATATTAGATAATATTTATAATAAAACTGTTCCTAGACCTATCAATCTTCGTCCCGGATACGATATGGAACATGTTTTTAAATATTATCATCAAACTGATAACTATCGATATGAAAAGGTGGTTGAAATAGAAAAACAATATGATTATTTATCTATTATTAGACCTCATGAAACTCCCTAGCAATGGGCTAATCGTGTAAGAGGTCCTCTACAAGAACTACTTTCTAAGCAAGAATATAGTTTATATCATGTGTACTGCCTTTTCGCTTCATTTGGGCAAGTAAAATCCACAACATACTATGTTAATGGTGATTTATATAGTACCCCCTTCGAATATCGTAGACCTAGTGTCCATAAAAGTCAGATGGCTATCTGCTTCAAATGCTGGAAATTGGTGAAGATCACCAAAGTAGAGCCTAGAAAAGAATATTATAGTGGTTGGGGAAGATGGGCCTATGAAGTTGAATCTGAAGATCTAATGAAGGATCATTGGAATAATTCATGTTCTAGCCAAAGGCGCCATAACTTCTTCGTAGGCAAAGTGATTATACCAAATACTCCAAATTTCGAGCCAGCTTGTATTTCACCTACCAGACAAGAAATGATTTTACCATCTTCTTATCAATCATCAAGTCCTAGCCAAAGGCGCCCAGAGCAAGGGACCACTAGTAAAATATTTATCTCGTCTCTGTATGCTAAACAAAATAATTTACTACTACCTATAAACCATCTTAATCAGCCAAAAGGTACTGTATTAAGATTGAGGGATAGGACAGAAATCATGATTGTTTAACCGGTTTAATTAACCAACTGATTCCAAACAATATCTTAATTATAGACTATTGAAGATTAATATCATTCAGCTAAAGGCGCAATAACTTATACTTTATTTTTTTGCAAAATGAATTCTGCATACATGATCGCCTAGTATAATTGGCCAAAGATGCTATGCATGAAGAAAAACCTGATCTGTCTATTCTGAGTTAGATCTTCTAATATATAACTATTTTAGTGAAGTATTTCAGGAAGATCAATGAAGCGATCTTAGGGATTCTCGATTGCAAAACGATATAACTATCAGTTTGAGAATTTCTATGCAACAGTTATCCAGCGAGCTTACAGGAATTACAAGAAGAGACCCGAATCTTTGGCAAAACGGATTTGGGAGGTGGTGAGGAATGATGGTACTCCTGACAGATGGAAATATCTAGGTATAAACAATACATCGACACAACCAGGATATATTTGTTATGGGTATGAGGGAGATTGTTATCCAGTAAGAAATGATTGGATGTTTGAGAAGAGAGCCCAATTATGGAAACGATTAGATTTTGTGACATACATACTTGTTAAGAAATTATTATTATATCAGCAAGGCTATATAATTGTTAGAGGTTCATATTGGCTTGACATGTTAAAATGGCCACAGAATCCTGAATATTATAGTATTCATAAAAAATATAATATTGTATTCTTCATCAAAATTTCAGAATACGAGGCATATAAGAGTAAATCATCAGGAATGTTAAAACCTATATGCGATTCGCCATTAAAATACATATATCCTATTTACGGGAGGAAGGATATTACCGTAAATTTCTCAGATTTGGATGATAATTGTGAGTTTGTACGCCGAATTTTCCAGATCAGTTCTTGACTCAGATCCCAAATATTACCTTAATAAAATAATATATTGTCTAGCCATGTGAAGTGCCTCATGGCCAATGCATATAGGCAAGTACGACAGTTGTTAAGACGCTAAAGCATAAATTTTAATGAAATGTACGACCTGCAGGTTTATGCAGAATAAAGATTATGATCTGCCTATTCTAGATTAACTCCCGAATAATGTAATGCTAATCATACTAAAATAGCAATATGCCAGTTTGTGATACCTGCATTGTTACAAAACATCAGTATACGCGTCTCTTGCTAAATAACAAACTCTAGCGCGTCTCTTCTTATTTATAAAAGGCCATATATCATAGAGGGTAAGTTCGTTATACGTATTTTTTGCGAAGCACCTTAACGGCTATTTTTTTGGGATTTTCTACTTCTAATAAGCTTAATAAAACATGTCTTCTTCTACAACTTTTTCAAACCGCTCCACGTTGGCCGAAAACTAGGATACCGAGACCCTTATTAATTACTTACGCGACCTGAACATAAATCTCGATGAGAACGATTTTAAGATCCTTCGTAAAGAGAAAATAGATGGTCAGATCTTCCCAGACATGACCGAAAGAAAGTTCATGAAGGATGGTATGAAGCGTGGACCAGCTATGAAGCTTGAAAACCAAGCTAAGATATTAAAAGAGAGAACGAGAGCTTTCGAAAAAGGCAAAATCGAATACTTTTGGCTCTTCCCCTGCGGTATTTGGTCTATCCAGCATTTTATATCCTGGTTAACTAATATGTTTGGCCCTACCGAAAAAAACGAGGCACATATGATATTTTACAATACATTATATATTTTCTGGAATGATCCAAATACCTCGCAGGCGATCCTCAAAGTTGTTAGAAGTCTCTTACTTAATAAAAAGGTATGTATTTCTATTTGCAGGCCCAAATACACATTGATCAGATATGATATGTTAGGTACAAGAAGCTTTCGCTTGGAGATATATAAGCCCTCGGTTATTGCAGTGCTTTAGTATATTCATTCTGTTAGATGTTGTGAGATTATTTGGCGATACTTTTTTGACAAAGGTCTACTGTTTCTGGAGGAGAATTCGGTTATGTACCTTCCTTTTGATAAAAGTATACTGAGTAATATTCCGTGTTTGGGCAGATGGAGTTCATATAGGAGTATCCCATATGGTTGTTACTTCTAGTATCACTATTCTAAAAAATAATATTTTTTTTTTCATTATCCCCCAATGATGATACTTATTACTGAGGGGGTTTACTTTTATATAGGTTAGTGGAAAAAAAGGTCGCAAACCTTTAGCCGATACTTCTAACCTGCAAGAAGAGATAATAGAGAAGCCGGCCTCCTCAAAGTCAGATTCATTAGTTTCTTCTGCCCCTGTCGCTAAAAAACGAAGTATTAGCAAAGTTTTGGATGCTCCTGCAGATATTCCATTGCGAGATGATAAATCTATAGATATTTTGGAGATTTTAAAGACTGCCGTACGTGATTTCGACTAAGGTATTATAGCACTAGGATCCTCCCGCTCATATAAAAGTTCCAATCATTTGTATGTGAATTCTGAACATTATATCAAAGTTTCAAGAGAAAGTACATACGATGCAGAGATGTACCGGGTCCTAGTGAATTGGTTAAGGAAGATCTATGGATATGAGATCACTGGCCAGTGGCACCTCGAACAAGTTTGTGATGATGGGGACTACCATCACCTCTATTGCGACCTGACCATAAAGAAGCCTAATAGTCCTCATCTCGAAGCTCTCCTCGAACTGTTAGCGACGGCTTCAATTTCGAAATTGGATGGGCATTTCGAATAAGTATTTAAGTATGAAGAGCAACTCCATCCCCGAGAGATCTGGATCGTACACTTCTCCCGTGAAGATTATATTGTAACCAATCCATATTGGCCATCTGAGAAGCTCCAAGAGAAAGGACTAAATGTCGTCCATTTCTGGCATGACAGGGACTTTAAAAATGTGAGAATAAGTGCCAGATTTCGGGATACCACTGACCAGTACTGCGAAATTATAGATGAGATAATTTTTTAGCTTTAGTGCCTTCGATCATAGATGTACTATTATTATTTTGTATTATAATAAAACTGGCCCTGGTGGTCTATTTTGCAAGTGTATTAATAAAAAATTTTCTTGGCAAATTTCAACAAGGGCTGTCGCCCAAAAATATGACTTTTCACTTTTGAATATTAATATATAAAATACAAAAACATGTCTGATAAAGATAATTCCAGAGTGATCGATTCATTAAGACAACGTATTGCCGTGTTTGACTTCGAGAATAGTAAAATTAAGGCCGAGAATGATAAAATTAGAGCTGAGAATAGTGAGCTTAAGGCCAGAATTGCGAAATTGGAAGATATGCAAACACAGAATGAACTAATAAAAACTTGCTATCAGTATCACAAAAAAACTTACCTGACCCGTGACTAGTCTGGTGACCATCCTTCAGGAGCCTAACCAATCTCCTATCAGATGTGACGCAACTCGCGATATAGGCGCGTACCACTATAGTCTATAGATAGATTTTGCATGCAAACCTTTTTTTTGCGCAAAATTATATCTTATAAAATGTTCCATTCCGACTATAAGTATATTATTGATAGACTACCCAAAAGTCTTGTCAAGAGAGCCTGTGAGAGACTCTTGCACCATTCTAAAGATCCTGTTTTATTAGAATCTATTTCTTGGAAGTCTAAGCGAATTGAATCTTATTTGTAGCACACATTAGAGATTTATGAGAATTCGTTAAGTAGGAAGAAACACAAAACTATGACTAAGGGAAAAACATTGCGCCCTCGAAGCTGGCCAGAATGTAATATATTCCCAGCATTACCGACTATACATGTTGTAGATAGTGGGTCCCAAACCAATGATACTACTTGGCCAGAAGTGCTAAAGCATGATTATGAGGAAGAGAATAATCGCCGAGTTATGAATGAGCTTAAAGTACTATCCCAGCACCTGCTCGATTATAATAGACGAACTTTTGGGAAGTTCATGCAAGACATAGAAAAGGAATATAGAGAGCAGGTTAATGCAAATAAGAGAATGCGCTATGAGATCGAAGAGCTGAAGATGCAATTACTGGAGGCAGAAAAAGAGCTGGTATCTATGAAGTCCAATTCTATTCATCTAGCTTCAAAGGAGAATCCCAACCCAGTTTGATCGCTAATGGATTATCTATTGGCTTAGTGAAATCAAAGACCACGAAATTCTGATTTCGCAAATGCTTGTCAATAATCTTGGATGCTTTTTTCGGATCATCCGTATATTGACGCATAACCTTACATATGTCTTCTCTAGATCCACTCCCTCGGAATATGACTAGATGGGAAATATTTTTACGAATTATCTTTGGTACAGCCTGATATTTCTGAGTTACATATATTGGTGAGATGTTTTGATGCCGACCGCTAATAAAGTAAGGAACAATCCGCTCTTGTATTTTTTTGATTCGGCACAGAGGTCTTCAAAGACAATAACAGTACTTCTTTTAGGGGATTTAGGGGAGAATTTACTTATATCTGGGATCTTTTCCGCCTTTATTATTTGAAATGAGATATTTTCTCCATATGGGTCAGGACTATTCGCAAAAATATGGAAAGCATTTTTAACTAGCTTCCATTTAGGCTCAGCATGTTTCCCAACCAAAATGAGGTCATCATTTTTAATATATCTATCCCCCTTCTTTCCTTTAATCATGCGTTGAAGTTTGTTGCCTAGGATAAGATTTATAACCATATTAGTTTTTCCGCTATGTGAGCCTCCAGTAACTAGAAGGCGAAAAGGCCAGTCTGGAGCGAATCTGTTTGATTTCATATGTTTCAAGGATTCTTTAGGTATTTCATCAATATTATACACATATATAGGCATACCCTTCTCTTTCATTCTAATTGAACCAAATAATACGAACTATTACTAATGATATTTTAAAATAATCTCGCAAATCTGCATGACGAGCTGACATTGAAAATGCCAAGAAAATAATACTCTCTGATCTAACTGGGAGAACTATTCAAGAATCCTTTCTCGATTAGAGTATGCTTAATGTAAGGGAAAAAGTCACATGTATAAGGAACTTCGATAAGGCATATACTTTGGTTCTTGCATATATCCCGCTTCTTCTGATCACGAATCTTCTGTGTTTCTAAACTTTCATTCTCCCGATGATACAGACGATTGTGATGATAGTGTTGAGGACCTTGGTATTCGAAAGCAAGACCCAACTCTTTATTATACCCATCCAAGTGTAGCCCATCTAAGAACTTAGCCCTACATGGTGGGAATTTCTTGCCTAGCAGATCCTCGAAAATATACCTCACGACTCTTTCCTGTGTGTGATGGCATAGAGGGCACCACTCAAATTTTTTAGCGATATATTTTAATGGATACTCCCACTGGTGTACACCATTTTCGCAAGACCAGAGATATACACCATGACCATTTTTTCGCCCAGTCCTTCCTAGACATTGACCACCACGTCTTCTGGCATAATCAATAGCTTGATCTAGCTCACTATTAGTAGGGGAAGCATATGCAATATGTACAGACAATATGCTTTGAGGTGGACGACCAACCCTTTCTGGATCAGCTATTAACATAAGCTCTTCTCATACAAATCCGCGAGATGGTGCATATTCTCCATCTAAATAGTATAAAACTGGTTCGTTCTTTATAACAACAACTTTTCAGACTTTATGAAGACTTGGACTAAAGGTGGGATCAGTTATGCGTTTCTAATTCTCCATACCCCCTTCCCATTCCGCATTGGCAAGTAGGTAGCGAACAGTATCTCCTTTCTTTAATTTTATTTCATCTTTACCAACTGGGTGCTTATATTTTGTGGATGGTCTAGATTCGACTCGCTCTAAAGCAATGGCTTTCACTGGCTCAAATTCCCACCTTTCTGATCCCGATTCTCGAATAAGGCGAGTGGGGTAGTTATTCAGATAATCAATAGCTTCCGGTAAATACCTAACCCATGCTCTTATTAATTTAGGGTCGGAAGATATTGATTCAACAGCATACTGGATCTTATATAGAATTTTTGAGAGTGTCTGATTGAAACGCTCTACTAACGCAAGTTCCCTATGACTATATGGACCAATCACCCAAATTGTAACATCATGCTCTTGCATTAGACGGGAAGTCTCACCCATAAATTCACGACCTCCGTCACATTGTAGAAGCTTTGGCCAGATCAATGGATTATTTCGATCACCATATACTTTCCTAAATGCTTTAGCAACCTCTGAGCTATTCTTCGATGTGAGTGGGATAGAAGCCTTGTATCGGGAAGCGCAGTCTATAATATTAAGTACTGCCTTATATTTTTTACCTTTATAGTGATCATGAGTGAGAAAAAGTATATCGCACTGATGTACACAATTTGGGCGTGTTATTCGCCCATAACTGACTCTAGGGATGTATTTCGGAAAGGTTTTATTAGTTTGGTATGACTCTTGATCTTCTAAAAAATTTTTGCATTCACTTAGGCGGAATCGATGGCCCTCTTTTTTACACGCATCTCTTAACGATTTGGGGTTGGGATGATAGCCAGTCGGGCGGTAGTATATTCCATGCAATATGATATTTTTTCAATCCTCTGAGCCTCATTGGGATCTATCAAGATTTGTGGTTGGCTCATTCCTATTCTCTTTTATAATCACAAAAAAGAATGGCATTTCAGAGGCCTCATCCAAGGCAAAGAAGAACATGTGAAGAATATAAAGCTGAGCTGGAGGAGGAAAACTACTATCTTCGTAGTGAATTGCAAACAGAGGTAGATCTTAACCACCAGAATGAAAGTCGAATTAACCAACTGGAGCGTGATTATGACCGCTGTGTACAAGAAATCCAGACACTTAATGGGGAGATAGAACGTCTTGAGAATGCTTCGAAAGAAGAGATAGTAGAGTTGAAGTCTGAAATCTCCAGCCTAAAAAGTCAACTATATCAAGCTAAGAAGGATGTATGAGATAAGGAAAAATATATCTCTGATCTGGAAAAGCGATTGGAAGAATCTGAAGAGCAAGTTGATAGACTACGATGCCAGATTAGGGCCATCTCATCACGAAAAAATACACCTGAACGAGGGAATTCTCCAGACTTGTATAATTCTGATGATAATATGGCTACCATCACAGAGCTAGCAAATGCTATAGACGGGTTTCTAGATAATACAGCAGATAGGGTAATCATGTCAGACCAAATAAAAAGAGCTACAAGGCAGATTCGTCGAAAAGAGAATAATTTGCATCAGGATTTAGTCTGTGAGCAGAGAAGGTGATATGATGCTGAGGCTGAGCGTGATAATGAAATTATACGAAGACAATGCTGAAGGAGTAGAACAACTGGTTATTGCTAACCTTCATCGGTTGCGAACTAATGGCCGAAATTAGGTTAACAGAATGTTAGATAGGATACTAGCAAGAAAGCAAACCCGTATAGGTGTGCTGGTACAAGAAAAATTTGCCTTACAGTTACTCTACCAGCGAAATGCCCACCACCTACAGCGGAGTAGAGGGGATATAGGTTTATTAGAATATAATTGAGACAGGCTCTATGAGCGATATGAGAAATGGAAAAATAAGACTCGAGCAGAACGCCAGAATATTTTAAATTTGCAGGCACAAATATTTGCATTACAGAATAACCCACCTAACATACAACAAATAGGAATGGTAGGATACAGACCCCCAATATTTTATGGACGTCCTGGAGAAAATCCAGAAGACTGGCTTAGAGACATGCAAAGATATATAATAGCTAGTCAGATTAATGTTGCACCTGGTGCAGGTCAGACCGCCGGAAGAGAAGAGGCATTTGGATTGGTAGTATCATGCCTTGCAGGTGATGCACTGAATTGGTATAATACCTGCGTTAAGGGTAAAAATTGGAGATGTAATAATCTTTCAGACAATTTGGGAGTAGCTACTTTAACTGCTGTTAGAGGTTTGGGTGCCGGAAATGGAGGTAATCAAATTGGTGGTTTGAATACTACTGGAGAATTTCAAGGTAAGGCGGCCGCCGAAATTGGTAGAATTGGTGCAGGTGTCGCAACTGGTGCTGATATTATTTTGAATGGGACATGGGATGAAGACTGGTCTATAGCTGGTGGCGAACCTGTAGATAATGCACCAGTAGCACCTAATGCTGGTGGTGGTTTACCTGCTGTTACAATTGCTCCTGGCATTAAGCTTGGTCAACTCCTTTACCTGTTTAGAACTGCCTATACGACAGTTGAACATTTAAAACAAACGGCTGTTTTTGGTCAATTCATGCAAGGTGATATGTCAGTTGAGCAGTTTTCTGCCTGAATCAAAAAGGTTGGTAAATTAGCTGAAATGACTCCCGAACAGCAAAGAGAGCAATTTATTCGTGGCTTAAATCCTATGAACCAATATAATATTCGAATGATGGCTAAATTTTATGATACACCGGATAATATTACAAAAGCCCTAGCCAAAGCGGAAAAATATACATTATCTCAAAAGATTGCACCATCTTCTCTTCCTATTTTTCCGACAGCCAATCCTTACGTAGATACTAACAGATCGGGAGGTGGAATGACTAAAAATGAAATCGAGGACTTGATAAAAACCACAATGGCTTCCTCACAGCTCCAACAAAATACTGATTTACAATCTTCTATTAAATCATTGCAGGAGACTATGTCCCGAGCGACTAAGACTTTAGATAATAGTAAAAAATCGGCCAATAAGAGAGGAGAAAACCTTATTATTAGACGATTTTTAAGTGAACTATTAAGAGGGCAAGGCAAGGTAGCTCCTGGTGATGATTATGATTATGACCCTGTGGATGATCTTACTGACAGTATGGCCGGCATGACACTTAATAGTGCCACAATAAATGCTATCAAATCTGCTGTTAAAAGTGCTGTTAAGAAATGTTCTAAGTGTGGTAGATTTGGTCACACTTCTCGTAAGTGCTCTGTAAAGAAGAAAAAGAAAAGCAAGAAGTCGAAGAAAAGTAAGGTCAATCTCGCTATAGAACCAGATTCAGATTCTTCTTCAGATAATACTTCATCTAGCGATAGTTCCAATTCTGATACAAGTTCCTCCGATTCTTCCGATTCTGATGGTGATCTTAATGTTCATA
>JADRCO010003131.1:0-11047 GCA_021464525.1 Rhizophagus sp. LPA8_4_AMF
ATTATTTAATTATTAAAGATATTATGCTAATTAATTATGAATTTTTTGAAAAAAACTTTAATTTATCCCACCTTCCACTTCTGACCACCACCCCTAGGAATTTTGTGACATTATATAAGTTTTATCTTTATACAGACATATATGCAGAACGCGTATACAAAATGCGAAAAAATATGATGTATCTTATGCACCCCTGAAAATTAAAATTACATAATATAAATTATTATAATTTTACTGTTAAAAATTTACAAATAATTATATATAAAATTATTATACAAATATAAAATTTATATATTCTTTATACAAAATAAAATCTAACTTGTATTAAAATACTACTCGTTTATACAAATATATATCTAACTTATAAAATTAGCCGTTAGTTAATTTATACAAACTTAACTTTAAGATATTAAAAAATTATATAATAACTTTATACAAATCTGAATCCCAGTTTTATATGTAATCTTTGGGTCTTAATTTAATTCATTCAATTTTGGATAGATCTTGATTTTCTCTTTCAAATGAGTATAAATATATTTGTATAGTTTACTTGTATGAAAAATTATTGATGATTTTGTTATGAGAATTATATTTAATTTTAAACTTCAATGATTTTTATATTAAAAAAATTTTTAAAAATTATATAATTAATTAATTTTGTTTACATTATTTGATGTAAATTTATTATTTTTATATAGCTATTATTTATATTTGTTTAATAAAATTATTTTTGTGTAAAAAAAATTGATTCCAAAAATCAGCCTATATGATTATCTTTTTGGCTTCAAATTTGACTATCTTGAGATTTAATAATTGGATTTTAATGATTTTAGACTTCTTAGATTCATCTCATTGAGATGAATATTTTGATATCTATTCTATTTCTATACATTTAATATTGACCAAACTATCTTATTTTGCTAAGTGAATAAACTCACCAATAGTACACATATGGGATTCTTTGAAAATGACAGGTGGTTTATTAGTTTATTATATTGTTTTAGTTTAATTTTTATTCTTACTTTCATATATTAGATTACTATTTTTGATTCAATAAATTAATGCACTGCAGCAATTAAAAAAAAAGTAATAATAAAAATTAATTGTAATACTATAGAAATTACAGTCAAATTATGTATTTTATTATATATTAATAAAATTACCTGTGAAAATTTCTTATATAAAAATATTAAGTAATTAAAATTAAATACAAAATTACTATTTTTTTAAAATTAGTTTAAATGGTAATAATAATTCAAAACCAATTCAATTATTTAAGTATAATTTTATATGTTTACTTAAAGGAATAATATTTATAACGTAATTATTCAAAAGGAAAGGAAAATAGCCAAAATCTTATGTTATACTTAATAATGGACTAAATACATGAGTAGTTATGAGTTAAAAAGGATATTTATTTATTATTACTCCAATTTTATAATAAAGTCACGTGATTAAAGCAATTTTTTTTATCAACCAATCCCGAATTGAGATTATAAAGGGTAATTTTTGAAGATCTAAGTGTGATCCCAAGTAAAAAGTTGACAACGTTTCATAATGGAAGGATATCCCGAAGGTTATGAAGAAGAAATTGATCTTGTAGAAGAGATTGATTTATTGACGAATAATGATGATTATGCTGGAGTTGACGAAGACTTAGATGAAGATGGTAATTCAAAGTCAAATCAAAATTTTCAATGTATTGTTAATAACCATTTTTCTTTGATTATTATTCAAGATCAAATGCAACTTTTAATTCTTCAACAACAATATGCGCAGGAAATACCCGAAGTCGTTAAAAATTTCATAATCTATTTTCATCGTAACATTCTTGAAAATAATGTCTACGAATTACACGGGATATACGAGAATTCTTTTAATCGGTTAACAGAAAAATTTTATGCGAAAACGCCTTGGCCCGAAGCTGATTATATTGCTCCATTGGTCAACGATGGTAAATTGCTGTTATAATTCTTTACTTACGATCGTATTATTAAAATTATATATTACCTTTGTAGATCAGGTGTTTTTGACTTTATATCGTGAATTATATTATCGACATATTTACTCAAAACTTACCCCTACCATTGAACATCGATTCCATTCGTATGAGAATTATTGTGACCTTTTTAATTTTATTTTGAGTGAGTAAAAGACATTATTCGCTTTAGATCTGTAAGAATTTTACTGAAATATTTTTTTTTTCGTTGTTTAGATTCGGAGGGACCTGTTAGTTTAGAACTTCCTAATCAATGGCTTTGGGATATTATTGATGAATTTATTTATCAGTTTCAATCATTTTGTAATTATCGCAGTCGTCTCAAGAACAAGACTGAGGAAGAAATCGCTTTATTACGAGACAATATTCAAGTTTGGAGTTGCTATAGCGTGTTAAATGTCTTGTATTCACTCATCACAAAATCTAGAATTACTGAACAATTGCTTGTAAGCAAACATGGTGGTGATATGATGTGGGTAGAATGAATCGCTCTTAAATGTTTTGTCTCCGATATGAACTTTATATAATTATTTGTATTCGTATAGTGAAGCTGCGGGTGAATATGGTTCACGTACTTTATACAAAATGCTTGGCTATTTCAGTATCATCGGTCTTTTACGTGTTCATTGTTTATTGGGCGATTATACATTAGCGCTCAAAATGATGGATAATATTGAGCTAAGCAAAAAGGTATTAAAAAAATTTATTGTCTTCTATAAAAAAAGTTTCTGAAAATTTAAAAATTTCTGAACAGGCTTTATTTGCGCGTGTTACTGCATGCCACGTTACAACGTATTATTACGTTGGGTTTGCATATATGATGATGAGACGATATGCAGATGCAATCAAGGCATTTTCACATATTCTAGTCTTTATCGCAAGGACAAAAATGTATCATACAAGATCTTATCAATTCGACCAGGTTCGCATATTTGAAAGTGTATATATATGAAATTTTTTTCATTTTAACTTTAACTAATCTATTTATTAATAGATTAATAAGAAAGGTGACCAAATGTATGCGCTATTGACAATATGTATTGCACTTTGTCCAACTCGTTTGGACGAAAATATTCACCCTCATTTAAGAGAGAAATATGGTGAACATTTGATAAAGATGCAACGAGGGTAATTAAATAAGAGCAATTATTCTTTACAACTAATTATCTTTTTTTGTAAGTAGCCTTAATGTTTGCATCGCATATTTATAGCGAGGAAGGATTACAAACATTTGAAGATTTGTTCTTATATGCCTGTCCAAAATTTATTTCACCAAACGGGCCAAATTTTGAAGATCCGAACGCTTTAACGCAAACTATTGTAAGAAATAACCATAAATTTCTCTTTGTTTAGATTTTGTATTAACTTGTAATTTTATTAGGAACCTCACCATCATCACGCAAAAATTTTCCTTTCCGAAGTGCGACACCAAATTCTCATCCCAACATTACGGTCGTATTTAAAATTATATACTACTATGGGAATTGATAAGCTGTCAGCTTTTCTTGATATTGACGCTGAGACATTAAGGTATTTAAATTTCTTATGAATTGTCTCGAGGAAGAGAAAATAAAGCTTATTCAAAGATAAAATAATTCATTAGAACCCAGTTACTTATTGTCAAACAAAAATCACGGCAACAGAAGTGGACTAGTGGAACCTTACTTGAAGGTGAATATGTTACTACCTCGGATTTGGACTTTTGTTTGAAGCAGGTAAATTTCAATTCTATAATCAGTTTAGTAGGAACATTCGTTAAATATTATTTTTCAAAATTTAGGATATGATTCATATTGCTGAATCCAAAGTTGGACGACGTTACGGAGATTGGTTCTTACGTCATATCAACAAATTTCAGGTATATAATTTAAATCATTATTGTACTATCATTCGTTTGGTTTTAATTATTATTCTCTTATATAAGGATATTATCGCGGGAATGGATCTCCGTAATTAATTTTGTATCACGTGAGTCAAATCGGATGATATATAAATAAATTTCCCACTAAATTAAAAGTTATTTGTAAACTTTTTTTTAAAAAAAAATAAAACATGCAATATCAACGACACGATCTTGCTCTTCACAGTGTTTTTAGCTATGTTGAACCTCAAGATCTCTATAATTGTGCGCTTGTAAACATAGAATGGAATCAATACGCTACATCGAAATTGTGGCGATATCCAAAGTTCGGAACTGATTGTACAACAGCTCTTCAGTCTTTCCAAAGATTCCTCATAATATTACCAAACATTGCGAGAGAGCAAACTCGATTATGTGTAATTACTATTGATGTTAGTGAAGTGCAAGAAGCTTTATATGACGCAGTCGACGAAAATTGGTTAGGAATTGCCGTTCTACGGTGTCCGAATTTGAAAGAATTAATTATTCGCGATGTTTCATTTCTTTCAACAATATCAATACGCAAGTTATGTTATATGAAAGTTTCTAATAATTTTATTAAGAGATTGGATTTAACTGGAGCTAAAAGTATTACGGAATCGACTATGAAAGCTTTAGTTCAAAATTTTCCAGAATTGAAACATATCATACTTGATAAATGTTCTGGAGTTTCGGATGGTTCAGTATCTCAGATTGCATATTTTTGTCACAATCTTGAACATGTTAACTTGGCGAATTCTCGTTCCAGTCTTACAGATGTTGGTGTATTTGCTCTTGCGAAATTTGGAAAACTAAAGTTGAGGAGCATAGATCTGACTGCATCAACAAAAGTCACCGATAATGCAATAATTGCAATGACGTCCCATTGCACAAAATTAGTATCAATTAATTTTAGTAATTGTGCTCTTATTACAATTCAGGGATTAGAAAAATTGATCTCCTCTAATAAAAATACGCTTGAACATTTAATAATTCATAATATGAAATCGATCCCTGATTTGACATATCCTTTTTTCGAATTACTTACTAATCATTGTTCCCATTTGACAACACTTTCATTCACGTTTACTTCAATTGCAAATATTAAGATCGAATTGTTAATTGACATATTCGATAAATTTCAAAATTTAAGGGAATTGGTTCTTTATTATGTTCCTGAACATACTCCAAATTTATTTATATGGAAATTAATCGAGAAGTGTAAATCACTTAAAGAAATTAAGATATACAGGACTAGTTATGAAAGTGACTTTATTTTAGGTGGATATACTAAAGTTTTGGAAACTGCATGCGGTGGGATTAATCAACAAGCTGTCGAAGAATTTAATTTTTCTCATCCTAATGGTCCAAAGATCAATTTATTCTTATTAGAATAGATGATTTTTATGATTTATGTTATATATGTAACATATTAATAAATTATTTGTAAACAAAAAATTATATCGAAATTGATTTCACGTGATTGGTAATTTTAATTGAATTTGAAAATTTCATAATTTCTTTTTTTTTAATGATTCAAACATCGATTAAAAAAAGACGTGGGAGGCCTCCTCTCTCAACTTCAGCAAAAATTCGCGCAATTTTTAAAGTATGTCCTATACCACCAACTCATTTTCAAGATTTTGCTAATACCTTCGACCCACAAAAACTTTATCCTGAACTTTGGGCAAAACGAACGATCGTTAAAAAAAAGAAGTATGCACCTAATGATAAATTTGGGTCTCCCGAAGAAATTGAACAGGTAAATAATATTTTTAGAAATTAGTTTATTGTATTTGAAGGCACTGTTTTATCCCAAATGCCTAGGTTCAAACAAAAGGGCAACTCCATGAAAATGCTACAACCATTGTAGCTACAACAACTACTACTACTCCAGCACCTGTTCGGTTAAAACTAATTGTACGAGACGGAAACGAGTCTAACAATGTATGCAACCAAATTACTATTATCCAGTGTTATAATGAAGGTATTTTCTTCTGAATATAACAATATCCAATTGGTTCAATAGCTACCAGTTAAACCACCAAGGAAAAAAAAACCTAATCCATTGGATCAAAAAGAAGAATGCTATCTTCTACATAAATTACAATATGCTTCAAAAACCTTATCGCCTAAAGCCGCTAGACTAAAGAGAAAGTTATTTCTACGTAGGGTAATAAAAATGTTCAGTTTTCTTTATTAGAAAATCCCATATTTCAATAACTATATTTATGTTTTTTAGCTAAAAAAAGAAAAGGGATTGAAAATTTTTGATATTGATGCAATTGTCACAGAACATATGAGGTCTTCTTTACCTCTTGAACCATTGACGTCCGACGAAGAAGAAGAACCACTTCGTGAATTAATTACTGGAACATCCATTCATGATCATGTAGAAGAAAAGATGAATTATAAACAAGAAACTGAAGTATATTAAAATACACTATTCTTTCAGATTTAATTCAGGCAAATTGTAATAAACTTTTGCTAATACAATATAGGTTACATATACACCTTATAAAAACTCTTTCGCATCAAGATTGTATGGGATTCCTCGTCTGGCAACTACCCTTACTGCAGAGGAAGCTTGGACAAGTCCTTTAAATAGTAGAAAATTGAAACCATATATTCGCAGGGATTATGAAACTATGCCACAAAAATTAAGATTGTTACGGGATATCATCAGATACCCACACCGGTATATATTTTGAATATGTTTATTACATTATGTTTTTGAACTTAATTATTATGTCACTACAAACAGGAATGATCCCAATTGGTTGCCGCCACCAGCCAGTCCTATAGATTTCTGCTATTTCCAAAAAGAACATTTGGATCAAGTTAATGATTTATTACAGAAATGTTTTTGGCCAGGCATTGACGGTAAATCTAATAACTTTCTTACAGTTTAACCCTCTTGTGATTTTTATTTAATAAATGTTTATTACGGGAATATTAGTTTCGGAAAATCTTCTTTTCCCTGATTTTAGTATAGTTGCTATGTATAAGAGACTGGTAATTGGGTGTGGTTTTATGACTCCCGAAGCTTATATAACATACATCGCTGTTGCGCCTGGATGGGAAAAGTCGGGAATTGGACAGTAAGTATTTTATTGTCAATGGTTTTTACAGTATTTTCAACCCCTAATGCCACAATTTTTCACCCTTTAACAGGTTTATGCTATATCATTTAATTCAGGTTTATATCTTTTCTTATTGTTATCTTTATATATATTTATGTTTTGTTAATTTACATTTCTTTATGGTAGACAAATATTGGGAAAGATGTTACGCTTCATGTTTCAGCAAATAATCCCGCAATGGTATTTGTAATAAAAATGTTTTCAGACATATTTTATTTTTGGTTACAAATAATAACATTAAATAATAATGTTTTATTTTTTATTGTAGATTCTTTATCAAAAGTTTGGTTTCAAGCCAGAAGAATTTATCGTAAATTTTTATGATAAATACCTACCTGATGGAAGTTTAGAGTGTAAAAATGCTTTCTTCGTAAGATTGAGACGGATAAATAACTTTTAATCTCGCCACCATTTTTTATTCTTCCATTTTTCCTTTTTTTCTTCTCTCTCTGCAAGATATTTATTTCTCTCCTCTATCCATTCTTCTTCTAAAATTTTCCATTCTTGTTGCTGATCTATATCCTGTGAGTTTCTTACAGCTTTACGTAATCCTGGTGTATATGTTGGAATAAGTTCTTCCATTTTTTTATGAAATTCGTATAGCTTTGAAGATTAATATTTTTGTAGAATAATAATAGTAATAATAATACAATCCAAAAATATTTTTGCAAATTAGATGAAATAAAATATTATGTAAATTACTTTAGAAGTTAAGGATCGGTTAAAAAAAGAATATGAAGCCCAATTAAATTATAAATTACATACGTTCCGTACTTCAAGCATTTTACCAACGCCAAAAGCAATTAACCCACTAGCAGATACACAAAGAATCGATCCAACAGCGAAAGCCTGTAAAGAAAATCGAAATGCCGAATGCAATTGAGATGATGATGTTGTTGACGGAGATAATGTTGTTGAATCTCTTAAATATTCAGATGCTTTAAAATAAAATTAATATAATATTCGAATAAATGATTTTAGCGATGTAATCATTAAAGAAATATTACCTTTACGACGAGCATATAAAGCTGAACCAGTTAAACTTGTGAAAAATGAAAGAGCAGACAAACCCAATAATAAATTATGAGAATTCGTTGGTATGTCAGATAATTGAATCTTTTGCGTAGTAATTGAAGTTGTATCATGATGTATTTGCGTGGAACTATTTGCATTTTGAACCATTCTATTCTAAGAAAGATAAAACTTTTTTTTTTTTCGGAGAATCTTTATGCTTGATGGTTGTACCGATCTTCATACGATAAATTTCCGCAGTTCTGAGATCGATTTCATATTAATAAATTTTTTATATAAATGACAATGCATTGAATTAGGTGAATGTTAATGAGAAGGGACAAGTAAAAATATTAAATATTTTTTACTTTCAAGAATACAATTTCAAAAAGTATGATAAATAAAATCCACAAAGGCTTTAATCTCTTACTGAATCATTACAAAGAAGGATGGTGTAAAGCACTAAAGCCAATTCTGAATGCTAGTTTATTTGTTATTTGTCAAATGTACAGTATCAAGCTCGATACATGATTTATAAAGCTTATCAGTTATCGAAACTTTTAAAGTTGAAAGATTGAAAGAATTGTAGAAAAATAACCGATCATTTGAATATATATATCGTAACTTTCATTTATCATTTAACTGACTCGGCACACGAAAGATATAATGGTACTATTATAAAATAGATTCATAATCTTTTTTTTATTAAAAAAGAAATTTAAGAATAACTCTTAAAATGTAAAAATTTTGGTCAATAAAATCAGATCTTCTTTTGAATATAGTCTCCTAGTTTAGATACGTACATTCTAGGTAAAAAGAAATTAGCTATTAATAATTAAACTATATAATAAATCATTTAGAATGAGTATTGCTAAATATCATCGCTGATGATTGTCACCTTACCAGAATTAGGGTAGAATTTTGGCAGAATTAAAAATGACATGCCGTTAATATTTGTTTGCTGATGCTGGTGAGGTGAGAATCACCTGCGGTGAGATTTAGCAATACCTATTAATTATAATTATTTAAAAATATTTTAAAAGTTAAATAAATTTAAATTAATATTAATTATGTATTAAAATACTTTATCTCTCTCATTTGTTTTGATGATAAAATTGCCTCGGTTATGTATATATGTTGAATAATAATTATCTACATTGTAAACGAAGATTTATCATTAATAATAAAGAAATTATGTACATCGACTTGCTTTTTGTAAATTGGTATATGTAGAAACTAAATGAGAAAAAAACATATCATAATAAAATTAAATAATCAAGATGATAAAAGTTGCAATCTTGAATTGTGAAAATATGATTTCATGAATTATCATGTTATCAAAAGATTGTATTACAGTTAACCCTCTCTAAGTGCACTCTCTAAATACACGCATTATATATATTTTTTCTCTAAATGTGCCCTCTTACTAAGTACCGAGTATATAAAGACCATATAAAATTTCTCTCTGCAAATTTTCATTATGGTCCCAAGTAGGGTACACTTAGATAAGAGTTAACTGTATATTGACTATATACCGTTTCATAATATACAGTATATTGACCGATATTACTTACCTATAATAAGCTATGTAAAGAAGACTTTTTCTTTTATTTGGATTATTTTCAGAATATTTTCGGTAATATTAGAAAAATACCAATTTAACCATAATAATCTTTATAATATCTACCCTTCCAAATTATTTTAAAAAAATCCTCTCTTTACGCATAAAAAAATTGAGTTTAATGGTGAAACGGTCAATTTGTGACATATACTGTAACATTACATCCGTCCATATTTGGTGATTCCAACAATATTTGATCTTCACTCTTTTCACTCTTGGATAGTTACACGTGATGATCGCTATTAGATATCGTTGGAAAAACTATTGATAAGGTAGGTATACAAACGACACTATAGATACTATATCAGACTTTACAGGTTTTAAAAGATATGCATGAGAGCATGTATATTATTAATTCAAAAAAAAAAAAGAATAAATAACTTAGAACGAATGAATGATAATTGTTCCATCTATGCTAATCCGTAAACGTTAAATAAATAAGTAACCTTTTTCACCCAATTTGTTAGCATAATAATGAAATTTATTCCAAGCATCAACTATTCCAGAAGGCAGAATTTCGTAAAATAAGATTGTACCTTCTGAAATATCAAAAGATATATTATATTGTATAACGTTAGTAGTATACTATATAGTGTATACAATAATGGTATGAAATCTGTAAAATAGTATTACCGTATTACCATTCATAAAATGGATCATTGTAAAAAGAAGGACAAATTATTCTCGTAATTTTTGAAGCCAATCAAATTATATCCTAAAAAAAATATCCTAAAAAAAAAAGTAAGAAATGAATCAAGACGCGTATCTCAAAAAAAAAAAACGCGTATTTTTAGATCATAGAATGATTATGGTATATGAATGATGATATATTAAAATTATATATAAAAAAAAAAATAATTTTTCATAAATCTTTATAAAATACCAGTTTTATATAAAAAATTATACTAAAGAATATAAGGTTAAAATGAAATTTACCGAAAATATTATAGTTATACATGATTAATTAATTAATAAATAAAGGTAAAAAAAGTAGGATATTTATATAGTTATTTTAGTAAAACCAAATTTGGTTAAATCGATTACAAAACCTTTTTTTTTTTAACTTTAACAAGTATTTTACTCATAATAACATATATTCAAAAATAGAAATTTTTTTTTTTATCTTTTTTTGCGATTATTTTGCTTTAAAGCTACACGAACTCTAGTAACATTAAAAAACCACAAAAAAAATATTTATAATGAATCTATATATAAGTTACAATATCACGTTTCTATAAATATATTATTATACTTCCGTGATTATTAACTAAAAAAAGAAAGTTTATGGTTAAAAAAATCAATATAAAAATGCCTAAAATTTATTCGAACCTCTTCGTTCTCTCACTCTTTTTTTTTTAAAAAAAAAAAAAAAAAAAAAAAAAAAAAAAAAAAAA
>JADRCO010003132.1:0-11046 GCA_021464525.1 Rhizophagus sp. LPA8_4_AMF
GCTGGTACGCAGCTTTCAAATAAAAAAATTTTCACGTGATTTGGAATGATCATCATGGAGTAATCATCAATTTAATTATTCCATTTTTTTTGTAACACACTGTATATACACATAAAAAAAGAACACTACATCACCATTATTAAGATCTATATAAGATTTCTTACTAACAAAATCTTCTTATAGGATCTTATAATCTATTTCAAAGAAATTATTCACTCTTAAATATTAATTAAATAAAACTAGTAAACCTGTTTCTAGAAAAAAAAATAAAATAATTTATTATTAAAAAGTGACTAAAATTTTTTTTCATTTTTTTTAAATTCTTATACCTTATAAAAAGTATTTATATTTAAAATATAATTAAAAACTTTTTAAAATATATTTAAAATATATTTAAAATATATTTAATTTAAAAATTGCGAAATACTTATAATATATTTAAAATGTATTTAAAATTATCTTAAAATATATTTCTAATAAATTTAATTTTTACAGAAGAGATTTTTTTATGATATCTCTCTTAAAAATTAATGTGCATAATAATAAGCTAAGTTGTTAAAAGTATATTAAACTAACCTTAGATATTTCTGTTTTCTTTGCTACAATTTTTATTTTTACTTTTTTCTTTCTTTAGTTTATTATAAGCTAAAAGAAAAGATTATGCATAATTATCAGCTAAAATAGGTATTTTGTTCTATACCTTAACTTCTAAATTACTTGTCTAATAACTAAATAATTTTACAAAAAGTTCAAAAGGTTTGTAAAGAGTCAAATAATGTATCTGATTACTGTGGCTAAATTCTCTGTAACGCAGCTAAATTAAAATAGTAATGGCTATTATATACAGTATTTGAATTTAGCGTAATATTTTTAATTTTAGCCATAAAAATTGTGCCACTATACTAGAAATTATGTAACCCAAAATTACACATAATTATGACGTTAAAATTGAATTTCTAATGTGATTTTTTGATTATTTTTCGTCACATTAATGATATTACCTATTTTTATAAAAAAAATCGCAAGTGATCAGTAAAATGATCAGCATTGCGATATAACAAATAGTAGCTATGCTATATTAGGTAATTTTTTTACATGTTGTACTAATTAAAATTGCTCAGCACCTTTAAAAATGATCAGAAAAAAGAATTTGAATAATACTATTTTTTTTTTGTACTGGAAATTTTGTAAAATAAAAAAAAAAAAAAAAATCTTATAAAAATATCAGCTACCCATTAGTACTTTGATGTGAAATATAATTATTAAATTAATAGAATTAGCTAAATTAATTCAATGATTATCACAAGAAAATTATATCAGCAATAATAGATTTTGATATATAAAATATTAAAGGGATAATTCTTTTAAAAGCTAAATGAAGCTGAAAACAGGAGTATGTAGATTGTGAGAAAAAAAGGCTAACAAATCCATATATCATTTTAAGTCTTTAGGAAAAGAAAGTTACTTCAATTCTTTCAATATCTCTTCTTCAGTTTAATATCTTCATACATGAAATTCATCATTACTTGTCCATTTAAATTTCACTAAAAATGCAAATTCATCAAGTGATATATTCACTTTATCTAAAATTTCCTTTAAAGATTTAATGTATTTTCTCGCAACTTGTCTAAAGTGACCGATATTTATTGCTTCATTTTTGATCTTTTTATAATCATATTTTATTATAGTAGAGAATTCACGAGATATGATATCCTATGCAGACACACCATTTATATTCTCAAGTTTATCCAATTTACAGATTATTTCTCATATTAGTTTTGTCATCCAATATTTATAGCGAAAAATTTCTTTAGTATCAGTTAAATCTTTTATAGTTTTGCATAAATCTTCTAAATCTTTGCATATATTGTTACTTAAATCTTCTACTAATTTCAAAGTTTCTCTATTAAAAAAAAAGCATATTTTGTTATATCGTTTTGTGTCCTCACCAATCCTATTATCTCTTATATATTTTTGGTTAGTTTTAAAATAGCAGTAAAGTCATTTTTAAGAATAATGATAAATACAAAAAATTAAATAGATTAACGTTTATATAATAAAATTCAGTTTCATTTTATCAGTTTCCTTTGAATGAATCGCCTCCTGCCCTTATCCATTCATATAATGTTTCATTAAATAAAGTTCTGGCGCTTTTATCCCTACTGTTATCCTGCAAATTTTCCTTATTTTATGCCATCAAATAATGGTTGTTATTTCATTATTGATTATTGTCCTCACTATAATATCAAAACATACCTTAATCTTTGTCTATGCTATAGAAGATGGCATTAATTTTCGCACATTTTCATGTTTAATTGTGAGCATCCTTAGTGCTGTTTCCATTTGTTTAAATTTACAAAATATGTAGTAGATGAAGTTCCACCTCATTTCTATATCAACTTCAGGCCGAAAATATTTGATTTTTTCTATAGAACATAACTCGCATAAATCATCACATAACAGAACTGAATTCTTGATCTTTATCATCAACTTACGTATGTTAAGAATTTCTTTGTCAATTATCTCCATCTCTTATTTAGCTGCGAGATTAAGAATATGTGCCGAACAGTGGTAATAACCAAAAGAAAAACTATTGTCTAAAGCTCTTCCAAATTCTTCTGATAACTTTTGACTACATACTAGTATCACAAACTCATTATCAGTAGTAAGTGCTAGAGCTTTACCCACTAAATTGAACTCGCAAAGAACATTATTAATCACAGTTGCTAGTGTGATGAGTTTAAATGGAATAATGTTAAGTAAAAAATGCTGAAGAGTCCAATTTTCATCAATATAATGAATAGTTAAATCAAGATATGCTTTACTGCTTAATGTTGATGTCTGGTAAAGAATACTTTTTCAGGTATTTTTAGTAAATTATAATGAATATTTAAACGTTATTTACTAAACTCTTGGACTACCTTTTCTTTAATTTGGTGGCGGTCAGGAACCTTATAGCGAGAATCAAAAATATACATCATTTTGATAAAATTTTCATTCTCCATAATACTAAAAGGCTGTTAGTCAGCAATTATCCAAGTAACAACTGTGTCATTCTGTTCTAATTTCTCTTTCTCAGACCAAGGATCCTTATATTTAAATTTTAATATTGTTTGTTTTTGAACCTTTTGGATCACTATGCAGTGTTTACTTGAAAGATGCCATTCAATACTAGAGTTTTCAGACTTAATAGAAAATACATAATCATATATTTTACATACTGGTATTCTTGAATGAGACAGATCTTTACAATTTACATAATTCCATACTAAAGCAGTTTTGCGTGAAAGTTCAGGTTTGTCTATTTTGTTATTTCATTATCTATGTCATCGATATTTAGAATAAATGCGTCATCTGAGCTGTTAAAAGAACTGCTCATAATTACGTGATATATTGAAATTTTAATAGATATCAGTATATTGGCATATCATTATATATCATCATTTCTGAAATTCTATTAGACAGGACTTTTTAGGACCAGATTTTTGTCATTCCTAAATCCAGACCTAAAGATCTGCAGACCCAGTCCTAGGACTAAGTCTTTAGATTCAGGATCTGGAACTTTACCATTCCTATTAGTTGACAAATTATTCACATTAAATTTGTCATTACTATCCATAATTCTGGGATTTAGATTATCATCCCAAAAATCATTAAGCTGTAAATCCAGAAATTTCTTATAAATATTAAAATAATAAGCATCATCTGGTATGGCTGTCATTTACAAATATTTTGCTAGGCGAATAGCTCTCTCATAACCTATACTAATTGCATTATCAATTTCAATATTAGATGGCCAATATTGTAAATATTCAAAATTATTAGTTGAAAGATTAATTTCTGCATATTCATTAAAGATATAACCTAGTAATAATGTAAGTTTTGTGATAAATAAAAAATAAAATAATTTTTTTTTTAGTTAATTTATGCTTTTTGTCATTAATGTTTAAATTAATCATTATATAATATGGACATATATAAAATATCGTGAAGGTTACTATGTTATTAATTGAATAAATGATAATATATACTTTAAACCAACATATTCTGATAATAATAAGGAACCTTTTTAGTCAAAAAAAGATGAATCATTAAAAATAATCACAGAATATATATTAATTATAATATTTATCTTCACATACGATTTTTTTCTTTCTAAATAGCAAATTATTTGATTGAACAGACCTAAGATATTGGTTAATTTTTAGAACCATTTGAAGAATTTCCAAATACAGTCAGACTCTATATAATCATCCAATCAGTTCTACTAAAATTAGTGATTGTATAGGAGTGTGACTATATAAAGATCAAATTTACTAATAAGATAATATATAGATTAGGAAAATTTAGATGCTTATAAAAAGGTGTTCTTATATAGGAGGTGATTATATGGAGAACTGACTGTAATTAAAATCAGAATAAAATTGTCAAAAATTTCAAAAATATGTTCTCAAAATTCGGTATCATACTTTTATGATAATAAAGGTATATTTTTATAGTAATCTCTGTGAATCTTAATTAAAAGAACCAAAGATTCAACTAAACTAATCATAATATTAAAAGTTTGCATTGCTAAAAAGTTTTTTGAAATGGATATATATGAAGGATAAAGAACACTAAGAGTCTCGATGTGATACTTCCACAAATGTAAAAAAAAATATGCTGTCATAGCCATTTCGATCCTCTCATGATGTGTAATGTTTCGATTAAGGTAACTATCGAGAAGCTCACCTAAAATAAATTAATATTAATTAATAAACCAAATTTCAAAATAAGTAATAAAAGATTTTGAAATTAACACCCATAACAAAGAGATATATAAATAATCCTTGAAATTCAGATGATAATCCTTTTTTTCCATCTAATATTTGTACCAAATTTTTTGAGCAAAATACTCTATACATAGTATTATTATCCTGTTTATTACATCTCACTTATACATAATGCTATTTTCTTGAAAAGATAATATTAACAGCTGATCAAATCAGACTGTAGAATTACCAAATGTAAGTAAACAAGTACCAGATATAACCATATTTCTTGCTGTTTTTTTCCCATGTTTAGGATTCTAAATACAAACTATAGGTCCAACTTTAGGAAATACAGAACAGTTGAAATTGATTACATATTGGGAATTTTGATATTGAATATGATTTCTTATTCTAGTTGATTGTAGTAAATTTTATGCCTGAAATTCAGTAGCAGCACTATCTGATCTGATAGAAATTATAGGTAATTCAAAATCTGCTGCGATATCAATAAAGTTCCACATGAGCCGAGTCAGCTTGCGAGCTGGCTTGAACTTTTTGAGCCAAGTTAAGCTGAGCCATGTTTAAAATGGCTTGATGGCTCGCGAGCCAGCTTGAAAAAAGCTCAAGCCAGTAATGGGCTCAGCTCAAAAAGCTCAAGCCAGAATTTATTCAGCTCGAGCCAGCTCGAACTAGCTTGCGAGCTAATCGAGCTATCATACAAAAATGTTGCAAAACATTTTTTGTTTAATGTTATATGAAAAAAACGTTTTGCAACATTTTTTTTGATACTTTAACAAAAAACGGTATAAAAATATTTTTTGTTTAATGTTATATGAAAAAAAACATTTTGCAACATTTTTTTCGATACTTTAATAAAAAATGTTGCAAAAACGTTTTTTGTTTAATATTATATGAAAAAAATATTTCGCAATATTTTTTCGATACTTTAGCAAAAAACATTGTGAAAATATTTTTTTGCATAATATTATACAGTCAAACTTCGATATACCGATGCTGTTGGTTTAGGGAAAAATTATCGGTAGATCAAATTATCGTTACATTATAAAATTCCTATATACCAATATATATATCGCACGTTGATCAATATCGGTATAAAAGTTTTTCATATATAAAATTACAAATTTTATAATTTTATTATTAATTTTATTTATGTAACACTATTAGTATTTTATTTAATATTCATATTACAAAATTTGAACAAAATTATCTAATGTAATTTGTCTTGAATTATTAATATGTGATTTCAATACTCGATGCCTTAATTTTTGCAATATACTTAATTCATTTGGATTAATAGAAACATCGGATGAATACTCAAAAAATACAACAAGATTATCCAAATGACCTAAAGCTTCTTTTTTTGAAATTATTTCCATAGACCCTTCATTTAGATCAATTTCTGGCTCATTATTATTCGATTTTACCATTGATATAATTTCATCATCAGTTAACCCTTCATTATTTTTTAAACAGTCATCTATATGAAGAAATTTTCCCACATCCATAAGGTCATCAAATGGGAGTTGGTAAATTAGATCTTGTAATTCTATTTTATCCCGAACTGCTTGATTATCGTGATCATCAATTTTGTCATCTGATTCATCCATATCATTCTGTGGCAGGATTTCTGTATGTCGCCAACAATTAGAAATTGTCTGTTGACTTACAGAATTTCAGGCATCACTGCTGAAATTAATAGCATCATGAATATTTAAAGGAATGGCCCCTTTGTTTAATTCTTGTGAAATTTCATATGCTTCAATCCTATTTCTAACAAGTAATTTCCGGTATTGTGCCTAAATTATTGGAGAAATCAAAATCAAAATAAAATTTATATTAATATATTTTATTTGCAAATTAATAAAAGTATAAAAAATATTACTAACTTTAAAAGAATTAATAATTTTCGCATCACAAGGCTGCAAATGAGATGTAGTGTTTGGTGGCAAAAAATGCACAGCCACATTTGTTAAATTTAAATTTTCATTTATGATATGTACTGGAGCATTGTCAACAAGTAAAAGAATATTGCGATGTTGTGATCGCATTCGTGCATCCAATTTTGTAAGATAACCGTTCCAAATTGAAACTTGCATCCAAGCTGTTGAATTCTAATAGTAATTAACTGGCAATTCATCCTTTTTTTTCTGCGTAATATTCGTGGATTTTGGTATGTATGGATAAAGATTGGCTTCAATTTTTCAGTTCCAGTTGCATTACATGTAAGAAGAAGAGTAACTCGCTTTTTGGATTTTTTTTTTCCAGAAAGTGATCCTTGTGCTAATGTTTTTGAAGGTTCAAGATCCCAGTACAATCCTGAAAATAAATATAAAATATCAGAATAATATTAGAACTTTTTTGGAGAAAATTCATGATTACCTGTTTCATCACAGTTAAAAATATCATTTAAATCATAATCCTTAATAATTTCACGTAATTTTCTTCTTTCTTCTTCTAATGTTTCCAATGGCGCACTGTTTGCTTCACCCCACTTAACATATTCTTTTAAATGATGGCGTTGTTTGAATTTATCCAACCATCCATTAGAAGCTGTAAAATTATTAATTTCAAACCCTTGTGCAAAAATTTTTGCCTTTTCACACAAAATATCACCATTAATTACAACTTCTGCAGCAAGTGCATTTGATAATTATAATGCAAGAGCCTCTTCTACTTGAGGAAAGCAAGATGGCCTTTCTCTTTGTTTATTTGCTTCTTCAGAATCAGGATTTACAAGCAACCACTTATCTTTTTTTTTCAAAATATCAGAAACAGTATTTTGCTTGATTTTATATATGGTGGCAAGTTCTTCTTGAGTAGGCCGTGGTATTCTTTGAGAATCCAAACAGAATTGACGCTTTTATGTATGTGTTAAAACAACTCTTTTCTTTGGTTGAGAAGCATCTTAGGCAATCTTTCTTTTTCCTTGTTGTTGAGACATGATTTGTGTAAAACGCGAAATGTATCTTTTTGATTCTTTGATATCTTTATTAAATACATTATTTTTAAGATGATATATTTCATAGAAAGATGTTGAACATCTAAAAAAAAGCAAAAAACTAAGATCATGTGATAGTGTAACCTAAATATTGATACATTTTATTATAGCATTACTATAAAGGGATAATGAGGGAGCATCGTTACATGTTATATCGTGTAATTATATATATTATCGGTATAAAAGGAATTTTTTATTAATTGTAAAATGGGACAATAAAAATTTATCGGTAAAGGCAATTATCGGTATATAGAATATTGGTATATCGAAGTTTGACTGTATGAAAAAAAATATTTCGCAACATTTTTTTTGATACTTTAACAAAAAATGTTGCAAAAATATTTTTTGTTTAATAATATATGAAAAAACGATTTGCAACATTTTTTTTCAATAGTTTAGCAAAAAACGTTTTTTGCATAATATTATATGAAAAAACCATTTCACGTTTTTTTCGATATTTTAACAAAAAATGTTGCGAAAATATTTTTTTGTTTAATGTTATATGAAAAAATGTTTCGCAACATTTTTTTCGATACTTTAGCAAAAAATGTTGTGAAAACGTTTTTTGCATAATATTATATGAAAAAAAACATTTTGCAATATTTTTTTTCGATATTTTAACAAAAAATATTGCGAAAACGTTTTTTGTTCAATATTATATGAAAAAAATATTTTGCAACGTTTTTTTCGATACTTTAATAAAAAATGTTGTGAGAATATTTTTTGTTTAATGTTATATGAAAAAAATGTTTTGCAACATTTTTTTTCAATACTTTAGCAAAAAATGTTGCGAAATCATTTTTTGCATAATATTATATGAAAAAAATGTTTCGCAACATTTTTTTCAATACTTTAATAAAAATGTTGCGAAATCATTTTTTGCATAATATTATATAAAAAAATGTTTCGCAACATTTTTTTTCGATACTTTAACAAAAAACGTTGTGAAAACGTTTTTTGTTCAATATTATATGAAAAAAATGTTTCGCAACATTTTTTTTAATTTTTTAAGCTCAAGCCAGCTCGAGCCAGTTCAAACCTAGCTTAGCTCAAGCCAGGATTTTTCATGGCTCAGCTCAGCTTACTTGAGCTCAAGCCAAAATTTTTACAGCTCGGCTCACTCTGGCTCAGGTCCAAATTTTTTTTGCTGAGTCAAACTGAGCCAGACTGTTGCTCAGCTCAAGTCAGCTCATGCAGAGCTTTAGATATCAATAAGTTTTTGATGAAGTGCTAAATTTTTTTAGCACTGTCATTTTCAGTTGAAATTAATACCACAATTATGGATGGAAATCTCGGAAGAGGTATCTAATAATTTTAAATTAATTAAATTTAATATAATAATTAAAATTCAATCACTTCTTTTAAAAAATTTACCTGAAGAACGTAAATTCTAATATATTTTGCAATCGCATTTCTTTACTTGATATCAGAAATCTTTTTATATATATCATCATAGGTTTTAATTTTGCAATCATTTTGGTCTAGAGTTGATTCAACAATACAACCTAAATTTGTTGAATATTGCAACCCAGACTTTAAAATTGTATAATCTGTTATAGGTACAACAGGACCTTTATAGTGTAATGAATCTAAGAGCCTTTTAAATTGAGCAATATTCTCATGACAAAGGTCAGAATTATTAATAGCATCTTCAGAAATACTTCTATGATACCTATATATACAGTATATATAAAATTATACTTTATTATAGATATAATCATGCTAATTAAATAATTTTGAATTGTATTACCATTACTTTATTATATGAATTGTCATACCAGCTAAATTCTGGCAGCTAATACTATAAGAAAATTTAAAAATTCAGTTGAATATTTGAGATTTTATAAGCCTTTTAAGTCTTATTTATGTTCTGCAGCTTGTAACATAATATAGCAAAATCCTTTAAATACTGGTTTTGGATCAAATGCACCTTAAATGGCTTTATTAGCAAATTCCGTCCAAAATCTTACAGATGAATTCTCGGTATCAAGGAATTCATTTAATTGTTTAATATGTCCATTTTTTAGATATGCTAATAATAGATTATTTTTATAATAAAATTTCAGTATAAATTTAGTATTTTTTGGATCAGGAACAGCACAATGCAAACGATTTAAAAAAGTTGAATTAAAATGAATATAAGAATATGGTAAACAGGTTTGCTCATAAGTTTTTTTCTCACAATTAACTGATTGAACACATATTCCTAAATTAAACGTTGGTATTAATAAATTAATAAATGATCATTATACATTAACTAATTTTTCTTATCAAGATGATCAATAAACCATTTTGATTCAACAATCATTTGCTGATTAAAATCGGTTATTTTCTCCTTATTGAGCTTTTTAGAATTAAATGGTAGTTTATTTGGAAACTTATTTAGAAACATTTCTTTTCCAATTACTTCTTGTCATCATACACCTCCATATGTAGCTGGAGTTCAATCAATATAAGTAACAATTTGTTCAGAATGGAATCTAGGACATAGTTTATTTGAAAATAATGGCAGTGATAGTGGTAGTGATGGCGGTGATGAGTCTTCTAAGTCTTCTCTTACTTTTTTAGGATTATTAGGTAAGATAGAAAACAAATCAGGTAAACCAAGTTGTCATTTTTGATTATTTATTTTACATCTTGAGTTTTTAGAACGTTTGTTAAGCCTTTTCTTATCATAACCTTTGTCCATATTTGCCGAAATACTTCACGTTTATTAATAATAGCTGCACAAAATTTAGTTTCACTTAAGCAAGTTTGAGTATGCTTCTCCTTCAACATTATAAAAGTAAAGTTTTAAAAGTTTTTGTAACAAAATATATATTTTTGATCGTAAAAAAAGATGAAAAATAAATAAGCATTAGTACCAAAACAGGATAAATTTATTAAAATAAATAATATGACTAGGAGAAAATCTATTCAATTTATTAACAAAACATATAATATGACTATGAGAAAATTCATAAAACTAAAAATAATGACTACCCCTTAAATTTTCATAAATTTGCTAAAATTTAAATTTGGACATTAAGTTAAATTTGGGTTAATTTGCTAAAACTTAAATGTGACCTGTATATGTATTTTTTAGGATCCTGTCCTGATGTGATAATATATTAAAAACTAGGTAACAGAAACTGCTGTAGCGTTCAAAGCGTTAATATATCACATGAAAGAAGAAATGCAACATCAAAACTACATACAGGTCAAATGAAAAAAAATCAGATTTTGCTTCATTTAAAATATCCTTGCCGATTTCCAAATGTAGTCTGCCGATTTGTG
>JADRCO010003133.1:0-11046 GCA_021464525.1 Rhizophagus sp. LPA8_4_AMF
CCATGTTTTAATATAGTAAAAGTTAAATGTTAGTGAAAAGCTTGCTAGGCGAAGTAAAAAATAATGTATAGTAAATTTCCATACCTTTTTGTCATACTGCCTTTTTAAATGTCTCGCATTCCCACATTCTCATTTCTTTGAGCTCGAGTTCTGTGTTTGGGAAGAGATAGGAGAAATATGCAAAGCACTTTACGCCAAAATTTTGTGTTCAAGAATAAGGGCATGGGCATGTAGAATATGCATTAAAGATCTCGACAATTAGAAAGATGTTGGGGATTACTTTATATATATTTCACTCACCCGACCGCTTAATACTAAGACCGGCAACGTTATATAGATATTGCTCTACTCAGAATATAATGGAAATAGCCGTCCCTCCAGAGCAAATATACATGATATTCTGCTAAATGCTATTCCGCTAAATGTAAGGGAAAAATTCGAAATATTTTAGAGATCGATTTATATGTGAAATTATTTTGTCGCACAAGCATAGTTTCACAGATGATTTGTGGAGTATCATCTATTACTTATGTCACACATGCCTACATGCATTGTGGCGGAGTGGAACTGTGGAAGTAAAAAAATAGTGTAATCCTAAATTGGATAGTAAAAAGATATTATCGATTTTTTAAGTACTTTTCATAATAGTCAATAGTAGATAGCAATTCAAATGTAAACCTTTGGTAGAAATCAACAGCCCCATATACTACTCTATCCAATCGTCATCTTAACTGATATTTCTTAGCTTCTATCCATCTACTAGAAGAACAATAAATATACTCCTCATATGGTGGAGTTAATTTAACTGGATTAATTATTCCAATGTATTTTGAGTAACTTTCTCTAAATAAAGCATAAAACTCATTGCAAGCTTTAGCATACTCTTCTTGCATCTCAGGATTTTTTACCATCTGTCCTTTTCTAAGTATACCTAAGAATTTCTTTCTATCAGGAGTACCATCATTCCTCACCGCCTTCCAAACTCATTTTGCCGAAGATTGAGATCTCTTCTTGTAATTCCTGTAAGCTCGCTAAATAACTGTTGCATAGAAATTCTCAAACTGATAGTTATATTATTTCGCAATCAAGAATCCCCAAGACCGCTTTATAGATCTTCCTGAAATACTTCACTAAAATAGTTATTTATTAGAGGATCTAACCCAGAATAGGTAGATCATATTTTTTTATCCAGCAGGTGATACATTTCACAATTTCACCAGGCGATCATGTATGCAGATTATATTTCGCAAAAAAATAAAGTTATGATTGGCTAAATATAGTTGAGATATATAATATTAATAATATTCAGTTGAAAGATATTAAGTCTATCTCCTTCCTTGCATTTTTTCGCACAGAAGCCCAGTACTCATCAACATCAATAAAGCTAGGCACACTCGCACTACGCTGAATTAATGCAAAAGGCTTTGGTGGTAATGGAGGGGGAGTCAATGAACGTGGCTCATTAATCAAACTAGATATAGAGCTCTTGGTTTTCATAGACTTGATTGGCACAATATTTTTGGGTTTAATAGACCCGCTAGACATGATATAGTTGCATTGTATTTTATTTCTTGCTATGGCCAATCTATCAGATAATTGGCGCCTCTTATGCTTTGAATAGCTTATATAATCATAAAGTTGATCTTGCGGAACATGATAAGGTCTATACAATCCATCAATAGAATACCATATATCCAAGTTTACAGTGCAACGAATTCCTCTACTAGGCATATTAAGAAACTTCTTTTCCTTAAGAGTATTATCATTTCTAACCGCCTCCCAAACTCGTTTTGCAAAAGTTTCAGGTCGCTTCTTATAGTTCCTATAAGCTCTTTGGATAATCCGAGCACTTCCATCTGGGGTTTTAGCTTTGGAGCATTCATTATCCCAATGGTATTTCATCAAGTCCTCGGATTTAATCTCATATCCATATCTGCGCCAACCACTGAAATATGTTTTTTCTGGTTTTATATCGGTAATCTTTACCAATTTCCAGCAATCGAAACAAATAGCCATATTACTCTTATTGATTCTGGGCCGATGATAGTCAGAATTAACCATCTTGCCATTCCCGAATCCTGCAAACAAGCAATGTCGGTGATATACACTAAATCTCTGATTGGCTAATAATTCTTGTAATCGAATTCTAACACTTACAGCCCATGCAACTAGAGACTGACCTGATTTCACAACTGATAATGTATCATACTCCCACTCTATTCCGATTATTTTTTTGAGGTCAGTACCATAACAGTAAATTACAATATATGCGCTAACATATTTCATATCGTATCCAGGACGATTATTAATAGGTTTAGGCACAATCTTATTAAACCGCTCATCTAGAATAATATTAGAAGATAATCCAGACATGTTTAATATACACGATTTATGCAATTAGTGATACTAGAATTAAGATTTACTTTATCTGCGATTTTATCGATTTATAGCTATTTTATCAAGATATAATATAGAAAATATCAGATTCATTTTTGTGAGATGGGCTTAAGCGAGCAAGCGAGTCTGGTACAGTTGCAAATATATTTGTACTTTGTTTTTTATTATAATAAAACTCATATGCATGAACGGGCCATTCGACTCCCCATTATGTACTTGCTCGAACGTAAAAAACAAAATCAGATTAATGTTGTCATATCATATCAGTTAAAACAATCTATGATACATTACCAGGTCTTTCCCAAAATTTGGTAGATAGCTCCGTAGTATTTTTCTCCAACCAAGCTTCTTTTGCGTCCAGTCCCATTGAGATATGCGTAGGTTGTCTAATGAAACAAGGCTGGAAGTGATTAATTTTTCTGGACATAAATAATCAGTCAAAGCAATCCGAGTCAGATTCAGGAATTTTTAGTTGCATTCTTCAGTAAAATTCGTGTAAAATTTCGATTAATCATCCTTGCTAAACAAGCCCTCGCGTTACAACTGCATTGACCGGTGTTGAAACCCGATCCTTGACGGGTTGGACAGCAGGCCGAAGCTCAATCGTCGCCCGCTGCAGTGCAGATATCAGTCAACTGATGCTCTTTTCGCCAAGGACCAAGCTATCCCAGGTAAAACAGTAGAAATCGAAGGTTGAAGCTCCCATTTTTCAAACTATTTTACCAGTCTCCTGCGTTACAACTGCATTGGCCGGTGTTGAAACCCGATCTTTGACGGGTTGGACAGCAGGCCGAAGCTCAATTGTCGCCCGCTGCAGTGCAGATATCAGTCAACTGATGCTCTTTTCGCCTGGAGATGGGAACCGCTAAGCAAAGGTAGAATGTATATACAATGGTTGAACATTTGCTCAATACATGTTCTACCATGGCCGTTATGAAGGAAGTAAGCAGATGTGTCAGAGTCTAAAAAGTCTAAAAAAGTTGATTGCCTGAGGCTTATTAAAATTTACAACTAAAAGAACAGTTTGTTATTTGACATATTTCACGTGATGACGCGTTGTTTTGTTTAATGAATAATGACACGAAGATCTTTTCACGATTTTAGCGTTTATGGTCCGTTTGTTCGGAATTTTTTTTTTTTATGAATTGCGTTAAAAAACGATATGGAGAATAAGTATCATAAGTTTGTACTTGATCATCTGAGCGAAATGAACCCACCTTTGTTTTTTGATCATTTTAAGTTTGAGTACGCGAAGAAATCAACTGCTGAACAACTTCTGTCCAACTCTCAGTTACTTATTGAGGCACTTAAATGATCCAGTAAGGAGCCTAGCACAGGAAAAAATGAAGGATCTAAAGGTCTGTTCATATCATTTATTTGATTCATATATCTGATAAAGTTATACTTAACATGTTGTACTATAGAGCTGGAAGGAAAGTCAGTATGCTAACGAATACTGGCAAGGAATTGAGATAAAAGAAGCCAAACAAAAAGCTGAGACCGCGGCAAAAATATCAGAGGTAAAGATGAGTAAAGTATTATAGATTCGTGTTTAGAAATCCTTGTTAGTGGTGCCTAATTGTTATCTTTTATTACCGCTTGCAAAAGTTGCAAATCGAGGCTATATTACACGAAGATACTATCCAACACTCTAATGCAGTATCAAATCTGACTAGAAACAAAATCACAGCATTAAGTAAACGACCAGACGTCGGTGTTTCTGAAGATTTAAAAAACAACCCCTTCATCGAACCTACAGTCAGACACCGATGTTTCTGAAGATTTAAAAAACAACCCCTTCACCGAACCTGCTGTTCTTCCCACAGCACCATCATCACACACCGATTCAGAACACAACTCCTTCAAACCTACTGATCCTCCCACAACACCTACCACATCCGGTAATACAACTACCAGGCAGAACATTCTTAAACGTTCTAACAACGCGATCCACAACGATCTCTTGAATGAACTCGATATTTATGAAATGAGTTACGAAATGGATTGGGCACCATGGAAATTCGACATTATAATTAATGATGTAAACATAGAACGCGTACTTCTTGACTTGTATGAAAAATGCCAGAGGACAAGACCAAAGATTAAAACATCCCTTGAATACGGCATAATCGACCTTAATGACGGCATTATTTCGAGAGCCTTAAACCAATCGGTAATGTCGTATTTTGAAGCGACGATGCAAGAATACAAGCCCAAAAAAGTTTTGTCTGTGGAAGTTGTGAAGATGTTGAAATCATTTAATGTTGTAGGTATAATTCACAAGAATAATTGATTGGATGTTAATTATTATAATCCACTTTTTTAGACATCCTTGGAAGACCTCGGAAGAGCACTCACCGAAGTAAAAATTGACTATTGTAATTTAGATCGAGATATTGTCTATTTACGTCGTCTTTTTGAAAAATTGTAAGTATGTGGTTTATGTTCACCATGAAAATCGAAAATCAACCTTTCCTAATATGGATTTTGTGCACAGTTTTTTGTTATTTCAAAATAAATCAACCTTAAACCTCGATAACACAGACTTACCGGAAGGTTGGTATAATAGCCAAATTGTGGCGTCAATCTTCGATGACTGCTTAGAGACAATGGATGAATGCATTCTCAGACGGTACTGATTTGTTGAGTGTGTTTATGCTAATGTTTTATTGTGCCCTTAACTGATAATGTGTTTATTGTTTTGTATGATAGAGGTGAGGTGGAAAGCTTTGTCCAAAAACTTCTTGACAAAAAATCAAGAAAAAAGAAGAAATACGACGGAATTTTATCATTTAGTAGACAATTTGAGTTTATCTACGTAGAGACGGCAACGACTTCGATACTCTCAAAGACAGATAAGGATCTATCGAAATTACATCAAGCTATCGTTCTCATGTATAAGCCTTTGGTATCCGCTTTGTCAGAAAAATTACTACATGAGTTATCATCCATGCCTGTCTTATGTGTGCAATTCAGTGGTAAGTTAGTTTTTGTTTATTAATCGTAGCCATTTGTTAATAGCGTTTATCTGTTATGTTATATTATAGGAGTAAGTGTTGAAGTTTATTTAGCTTGCTGGCCAGCAAACATACGGCCAGTGGTTCTTTCAATAATGGATTTCGAAATACCCGAAGAAATAACGACATTTCCAAAATTGACAAAAGTTGCCGCAAAAATGTTATCATTACGAGTAATTATCTTTCTATTATATCTATGAAGCGTTGGTATATTCTACTAACAATTAATCTCTATTTGTAGCCTTTCATTCAAGATCTACACAAAAGATATCAAACGCTGTTGATGAAAGAGGCTGATTATTATTTGGATGATGAAAATACTTGGACATCACCACTAAAAATAAAGACTCGTCATTAAATAATTGCTTTTGATTATTCCGTTTGATTTTTTAGATAATTATAGAAACATTTCAACAGAATAATAAAAGACATAAATATGCTTGTTACGATGACCAATCTTAATTTTGTCTATGCTTTTTTTTAAAGTCACATGATTCTGATCGTTACCAATGGTAACGGTTTTTTAAAAGAATTAATAATAAAGATTGGTTTCGGATTTCTATAAACCTTTCACAAGACCGTGTAAATGATTCTGATGCAGTATCACCAGAAAGAGTACGCCTGTCATCAATGCCAGTAAAGCCTAGTATTCAAAAAAGTTCTTGTATAACTTCCCAATGATTTGCTGAATAAGATTTATGCAAGTCCTCTGCTACTGATTTTTCCAGATTCTTTTCGGCTCTATAGCAGGCAAATTCCCATTGTACATTTTCTTCAGCTTTCAATCCCTTCATTGTGCTCTCCTCATTATGACCTTGCCTTCGAAAATAAGACAATCGTAAGAAATGCTTTCGAGCTTCGGGTGGACTAAAATTTTCAACGAATTTTCTATTGCAAATATTATTCCAATCCTCGATACTCATGTCTTTGCAATAAAGATTCCTCATATAAAAACGTTTAAGTGCCATAGTATCTGCGATAGAACGTTCTTGGTCGAATTTAAGGACTTCAGCTTCTTCAGGACTAAGATTCTGGGAAGTAGCAACTGCGTTAAAATCTGTATTCTTGATAACTAATGCTTCAACCCTAATCTCATTGCGGACTTTTTTATGATTCCCTATAACTCCTCGGCTTTCATCCATTTTTATAAGTTGGAGAGAAGCACCTGTACTGGCTATAAGACTACAAAGCTTTTCAATAAAATATCTTGCAGAAAGATGTTTCTGATGCTTGACTTCAATGAATGTTATTACGGCTGGAGACTCATCAACTTTATAAGAAATGGTATTATTATTCCATTCATGATGTCCCTTTATTGCTGTAGGTAAATTATTAGGCCGAGCACTTGCAAGTTCTGCTCAAATATTCTTACGCCCTGGTGGGTGAAAAAGCTCATTAGAATTTTTCTGATAGAACATGGAAATAATATGATGAGGACAGTCACGAATTCGGTAAAGTATTTGTGCAAGAGCATCAACATGAACTGGAGTGGCAATATTTGTAATGGCTATGACTATATCGAAATGGCCTGTAACTTCAAACGATATTCCCACCTTTACTGTATTCGTATAAGCTACGCAATCAAGTTCATCTCAAGCGACATTAATATCAGAAAAGTCTTTTTGACATTGTCTTCTATCCATATCTCCATAATAAGCGTGGACTCTAACAGGTGAATTATCAGGTTTAGATAACTTAGATGCTTTTTCTACTAATGCTCTAGCCATCACCGCTCCAGTAGATACAAATGCCACACGCTTACCCTGCCTCAAAAGATCATATCCTATTCGCATGGCTTCTGCTCCACTATTTAGATCATAAATAAATTCAACCGTCTCACCTATACGAGGCTGATACTTATTATCGACTACGCGAATATTTTCACCATGATAAATCTGGAGAAAGGTTAGTGTTAAGATATTTGCGAAGGCATCCATGGCCAAAACATGCCTCACAGATCTTAAAACATCACGCATTGCATTCTCAGACTCCCATGCATTTGTACCGCTAAACATTTGACACATGATGGCATTAGTTTCATCGAGAATAGCTACAAACAGATGGGCTGAAAACTCAATACGAAAAAGACTTTCAACCTGTATTATGATAATATCCCATTTGTCTATAGATAAATCTCCTAGTGTATTTTGGTAATTGCAAATTCAAAAACCTAATGCTTTTAAATCATCGAGTTTCGCTTTTGACTCATTGCTAAGAGACTTTTGGTAAGAGATCCAGATATAGCATAGTAAAGAAGAAATATCATATACTTTTTTTCAATCCCATAATAATCTCTCTTAATGCAGTAGTTTTCTATGTCTCCAGAGGAGAACGAATAAGTGTTATTATTTTCTCAGTATTCAAGAAATCGGGATATACTTCGGAAGCATCTCTTAATTTTTCTACATTAATTGCCATTTCTGATAATTCTATAAAGGGGCATGGATTGGATATAGCATCGCCTATTCTTTCAACTATTCCTCGCTTAGGTTTTGCAGAAAATTTAGTTGCTTCCCCGAATGCCAATCCTTTATGATCTGGTTTATATTGCTTTTGCCAATAACATCTAAGTATAAAGCATCTGTTACTTCGAAGAAAACCATATAACTGATCTTTTTCGTGACAGATATTGCAAATGGGGCACGCTTCTAATGACCAGGCTTGAAAATTGACAAATCCCTTTCTAATATTGCCAATCTCAAGCCATCCATATTTTGCAGTAACTTGGCTAGCTCCCTTGCTTAAAGCAGTTTTATCTTCGATAGGTTAGAACTCTTCTTTTTCTGACTTCTCAGAAGAAAAAGTTTGAGGCCTGATTTCAGAATAATCAGATTTAGGTTGAACTAAATAATCTTCTAGCTTGTGATATCCTTGTTTAACTGAAGAAATTGCAGGTCTTTTAACTCTATCTTCCTTTGCCGATCCAAGAAGCCGAAGACTAAAACGTGATTTGTAAAGTCCTATGTCAATAAATTCGGAGTATGGTTTTCCAACCCTATCAGCGACTTTTTCCACAAAATCTTTAAGATCTCTATAATCAACGAACCATGCATATTTATACACAATATGCCAATTGTATTTATCAGCATTAGACGAACTGGCTAAGGTAAAAGCATTTAAAGGTAGAAAATGTTTTAAATCAGAGCATAGAATATTGGCACAGGCAATTAAGATTCTGGATAATAAATCTTTGTGAGAAATTTTATTTCCATCTAAGGAAGGAAGTTCAGGATTCATGGGATCAGACTTTTGCCTCGCATCAATATCCAAAACCAGGCGAAGAGGCAAATTCCCATCAATACATTCATGAGTATCGGGTAACCCATAAACTTCAGATGGGTAGTCACTACTGTAAAACCTTTCCCTGCTACCTGAACTATATATTTATCAAAAATTTCTTCAGAATGATAGGTATCTATAAGAGCGACGTCATCTTTACTATTAAACAGATATTGAAAATACACATGATCATTATAACCAAACTTAAAATCGAGGTCCGCTAAACCAGAGAAACGCCTGGTTATTTCATTTATTATTTTAGAGTACAGCCCGGGCTTTTTTTGCTTTGCACAAGAAGCATGGTGTATATGCAAGAAAACAGTATAAAATTACATAAAAATCTGTAAATCTTCAAAATAAAAATTTTATATAATTTTGAGCGAATATGCTTGCCAGCAAAATACTGGAACAGTGGCAGTACTTAGCGCCAAGCTGAAAGAAAGTAATCGATGTAGTAGTACCCCAAAGTAATCAATATAATAATGCCTAAAAGTATCGATGTAGTAGTACCCCAAAGTATCCCAAAATAGCAACTATATGAGAAAGAGTTTTAGGAAGGCAGAAGCGAAAATTAGGGTATAGATTTGGTAGTATCTATGGGTAAAATAATATATAGGAAAGAAAATAGAAAGTTATGCTTATAGATACTACTGGTAATAGGCAGGAAAGAGATCGGGAAGGCGAAAAGCCTTAGAAGAATATGAGAAAAATGGTATGAAAGCAGTATAGCCTGATCTGATTCGATACATTGCAATGCGAGACTGTCTGGATACAGTTACCTCAGCAGATAGGCAGGAGCAAAAACTAGGATATAGATTTGGTAGTACACCAAAGTAGAATAATATATAAGAAAGAAAATAAGAAGTTATGCTTTGGTGTACTACCGCCGATAAGCAGGAAGAAGGTCAGAAAGGCAGAAAGGTTCAGAAAAATACACGAAAAAAGGTATGAAAGCAATATAGTCTGAACTAATTTGGCACTTCGTAGCAATCAAAAGGGTTATGGAAGGCAGGATTGCACATCTGAGTCACCAACTCGGCACTTCGTGCCTTATTTCCGGCAATCAAAAAGCTCATAGAAGGCAGAATTGCGCATCTGGATCACCAATTCGGCACTTTGTGTCTCATCCTTGGCAATCAAAGAGTGAGTGAATGGATTGCAACACATCTTCAGCAAATAGATGGATTGCAAATTCAGCACTTTGTGGCTCAACCCAGCAATCAAATGGGAATATAAAAGTGGTATTGCAAGCAAATTCGGCACTAATTCCTGGCAATTACTAGGTCAATCTTGGTACTTCTGATCCTTCAACCAGTCTCTCGAAAGTTGCGAAAAGTGATGGGAAAGTGCCTGGAACTGGCAAGAAACTGAATCACATGATTAACACGGTAGGCGCAGTAAATATTCACTTAATTTCAGCCAACACTATTCTATGATTTTGACCAGATCTTTGGATAAAATAACTCGGCATCCAAAAAGTGATCTGAAATTGGTGAACTAATAGAACATCTCTGGCTTCCTGCAAGTTCCATGAGAGTTTCCCACCAGTTCCATGACAGCTCTACAGTAGTTCCAGGATACTACCAAGTCACCATCATGGCGCCAAGCTGGATCCTCAAATCATGTGCTCTAAAGATCGGCCAGAATTATAGCATAATATCAGCCAAAATTAATCACAGATCTACTGCACCACCTGACACGATTTTTTTTTACCACAATTTGGCATTTTAACAAGCAACCAAATAGGCATACAGTTCATCTATATTTACTAACCAACAGGTCATAATACGTAAATCACATTATAAGATATGTAAATAACATTATAAGATACATAAATCACATTATAATATCCTAGAACATATTAATTAATAAACTATAATGTCCTAGGACATATTAATTAATAAACTATAATGTCTTAGGACATATTAATTAATAAATTATAATGTCCTAGGACATATTAATTAATAAACTATAATGTCCTAGGACATATTAATATATTAATATATTAATATGTCCTAGAACAAACTATTTGTAGTAATTTTTGACATAATATTGAATCAATTTACAATTATTTGTTATTCTATATATTATATAATTGTCTTTAATCTATGGCTTAATACGATTATAGTAAGATTGTAGGCGTAGTAATTTTTGACATAATTAATAATGTTATTGGAAAATCTCCTTAATCCTAAAAAGAGATAATTTTTAAATTGAAATTGTAATTTGAGTTTATTTAAAGCTAAAAAGGAATAAGTCTTTTTTAATGAATAGAGTGATTAATGAATTCAGTACTTTGAAGTATTTGACGTAATTATTTTTTTTAAATTATTTAATAATCCTTAATTTTTTT
>JADRCO010003134.1:0-11045 GCA_021464525.1 Rhizophagus sp. LPA8_4_AMF
ATTTTTCAAAAAATCTGGTAATTAATTACCAGGATTACAAATTACGTATTTATACAAAAATAAGGAATTATTAGACCATGTATACTAGAATTTTATTGAAGCTTAAAAAAATATTTAATCAATTGTTCAAAAGGCAAAATTTGATTATATTTGCTATTAATATTGCAGATAATACATTATATTTTTACTTTTTTTCAACCATATCTTCTGCTTTGATATTATAAACCAATAGTGAATAATCATATTACTTTTATTATAGGTGATGTTATAGAACTTTATGCTATGCATAAAGAGTTAATTATTTACAAGTATTATCTAATAAAGAAAGCAATAATTCTATTACATATAATTTTTTCAAATGTGATATACCCACTTATATATACTTTAATGTTATTGAGAACAGTTGTTATATGTACAATTTATAAGATATTATATGATTCCTATTTCAAGGATAGTAAGCATAGTTCTAATGAAATAGCAATAACTGTTTTAACCCAAAAATATATAGAATAAAGATTTGACATACATATTTTTTATTAAATTATATTATTAATAAAGTAAGTGTACCAAATAATAAAAAATTTCTTGGCAAATTTCAGCAAACTTAGTTTATCTAAAATCATGTGAATTTTTATTTTTAAATATTAACATACTAATACTATATTATGTAAACATATAATCTGAAATAGATGATCCTAATAAAACTGATTTATTAAAATATTGCATAATTAAATTTAAGGCTGAAAACAATAAAATTAAAGCTGAAAATATTGAGCTTAAAACCAAAGTTGTAAAATTGAAAGATAAGCAATTGTAAAATGAATTAGTAAAAAATTTATTATTTGTATTGTGAAAAATGTGATCTAGATAAAGTGATCAGTATTACAATTTGTAACATATATATGATTTGATCAGTTAATATTTCTAATTGATCTGCCAAATATATCATGATATTAATACATAAATATTTCTTGGGAATAATACTATGATACTAATATAATAAAGTAGTTTATTTTTGAAATTTATAAAAAGATACATTAGTAATATCAGATATGATAAAAGTTTGCTAAACTATTTACTGTATTGATTAATAATGTATTTACCTACTCTATTTTAACTAATAAATCAATATCTTTTATTTGTGTTGCTTTATCCACTTTATTTAAGAAGTTAGTAGTTTCTGAAATAGTTTCTGTTTGTGTTTTAAATTGCCATTATTTTCTTTCATCATATCTTATAATTTCATGTTTTAAAAAGGCCTCTATATTAGCATTTTTATAACTGGCATCAATTAATGAAAGTAGTTTATACTTTTTAGTTGTTAACTATTTTTATGTCTTATTTCTTAATGATAAGGTAGTTATTTAAAAAAACCTAAATAATTCCCTATGAAAAGAAGGTATTTCTGTATATATATCAATGATTTTTTTGATATCTATCATTAATAACAAATTTACTTTACCTGTATAATACTCAAGTATTCAAAAAATATATTATTAAACTTTGAAATATATTATCTTTTGTAAAAGTACAGCTTCAAAAGCATGAAATTCCAATTTTTGCATAATGTATAAATATAATACTATTTAATCAGGTATATTCTAATTTACTAGTAAAATTACTAGCTTTCCTAATAAATAAGATATAGATATATCTTACATCACAGAAGCATAATCCATTATCTGAGATAGAGGCTGGTTATTGGTGAAATTAACCTAATTGTAAAATATAAAGTTTATAGATATCAGAAAAGACTAATATGCTAGAGACAAACTCAGAGTATCTGATATCTTTTTCATCTAAAGAATTACCAGTTATATATGTTATAGATAATGAAGTCTAAACTGATAATATCACTTGTAATTTTGAGAAAGAGAATAATTACTGAATTATGAATGAATTTAAAGTATTTCGCTAACATCTACTTAACTATAATAAAAAACTTTTAAGAAATTCATGCGAAATGTGGAAGAAGATATAGAGAGTGGCAGGTTAGTATAAATAAGAAATTGCGATATGAAAATGAAGATCTGAAGATGTAACTGCAAAAGGCAGAAAAAAGTTGGTATCTATAAACCAGATTCTACTCATTAGCTAAGGTACTTTTTTCTTTGCACTTTTGCCTTGCCTCTATCTCCTTCTGCAGGTCCAATGATGTATCAAACCTTAGCTGAATTGCAAGAAGATTATCTTCAGGTTTATTCAGATTAAATACAATAAATTCATCTGTCTGAAGGTAACTGTTAATGATAATTGATGCATTTTTTATATCATCGGTATGCAAGCTTATATTGTTTTACATCTTATAAATTATAATTATAGTTATATTCCTAATTTTAAGTTAACTAATAATAAAATTTATATTATTAAATTCTTTTAAATAAGAGAATCTAATAATAGTAGTAATTTTATTCTTTTTTTAATGTTTGTTAAAATATATTACAAAGTGATTTTTCATTTGACATAAATAAAAGATGGTTGAACTCTTATATTATCTATTAATTAATTTACTGCACTCACTTATATTACTTTTAGTTTAATTATAAATTACTGTATTTTTTACTATTTATTATTTAATATTACAGTATATTGGTATAAAGATATTATGTAAATTTTTATATTTACATATTTACAGAAAATAAATTAAAATCTAAATCATTATTTAATGTAAACAAAAACAGTTATTGTAATTATAAAAGTTATTGCAAATTATAATTTCTTAAAATAATTTTTGCATTTTTGATATAATGAAAAAATATGAATATAGCTTATTTTGTAATTTAATAAAATAATGTATTGTGGTATTAAATTGAAACTTTCCAATTTTTAATTAAAAAATCAGTTATCGGCAATTATCAGAAATTTTTAACAAATCAAGTGTAACTGTGTAACCCAACCCCTGAAAATTTTTTCTGCATCATGTTCGTGCATTCCCCACAATATATTTACTGTAACACATGATCTTCATACATAACACGATAATTATCTTTTATTGTTTTAGTAATATACAAAGGAGAAAAATAATGTTAGGTTAAGTTATTCCAAAGTAAAATATAATTTAGATAAATTAATGAGATGAGAATTACCACAAAAAAAAATCATCCAAATTAAAATTAGGTTTTTAAGATTTATATGTTGAAATTTTTTTTTCAATTGCGTCAATTGTGTCATCATAAAGGTTAGAAAGGTAAAATGGCCTGTGCGTTCATAAAATTTATATGAAATTCAACTATAACAAGTTATTGTGACTTCTTGAATTTGGTAAGATAAATTTTGAGATCATGTGCTTTGTAAAGTGTGTTGATTCGCTAACCATACTTAATATTGCTACACATTGTTTCACAATTTGTTTATAATATATTAAACAATTTGTATTTTTTTATATTTCAATAAATCATTAAATGCTTTCGTTCGTATAATTTCTTGATATCTATGACCCCACGGCGATCTTCAGAATTGGACATTTCCCCACCTTCTCCATTTCGTACGCCTGAAAAATATCCTACAGGTGGCGGTCAAAATAGACGAAAAAAATCTCGTGAGGAAAGAGACTCATTTTTATCTTCAATTTTTGGGTCACATTCTCGCCCTTCTTCTCCAAGTTATGATCCTACTCTACAATCAATGAGTAACTTAGCAGCTAGATCATCAAAAAGAGGTGGTCTTGTTCGAAAACTTTCCGCTGGAAACGTAAAGTCTGGTTTATTACTACCTGACGATGACGAACCAAGGAGAAAATCCTTTGATTCCTTACAGACTAATATGAATACTCGGTATGGTGACTTTCCTCCAGAAGAAATAGCACCATTTATTTACCAGACAACTAACCCAGTGGACAATCGCAAAGGGTCTTTTACCACTTTGTTAAGTAATTCCGATACTAGTTCTTATAGAATAACTCATCGAAGAACAAAAAGCTCCGATAGTGATTCCGCTTTGGACTCTAGTAGTGTATACAGCAATAGCTTGATTCATCCAATAGGGAAAGAAAAAGAAAAGAGAAATATATTATCAAGATTGCTTGGTAGGAAAAATCCCAAAGATAAAGAAACTTCGACTTCCGAAGGTTAGTTGTTAATTGACCCAATTATGCGTGATTTTAACTAAATTGCGCATAAATATTTTTTATACATAAATTTATATTACATATATTTTATTTTTTACTCGCGCATATATAATTTTATTTTACTTATTACGATACAATAAAGGCATACATCGTAAAAACTCTGATGCAGAAACATATACTCATTCTCATCCGAATTTAATTATAACTCCTTTCGAAAAGGATGATTTTGCTCCAACGACTCCGGGTTATAGCAGATCAACTTCATTGGCAGTAAAGAGTGAAAAAAGCGATCACCACCCTTGGAGACTTAAAAAGGGAAATTCGGGGAGAAGGAAGGTATGTCAAATTTTTAATCTTTACTTTTTTAGATGGGCTAATGTAAAGGTTAGATCTAAGTATTGTATCTTCTTGAACCGGTTATAGTAAAGAGTAAGATAATACAGATCAAGTGGTAATCCGGTTACTTAGCCAAAAAAAAATGTCTATTATTTTATATTTTAATTTTCCTATCTTTTATTTTAATTTTTTATAGGAAATCACACAAAATGAATTTAACTGTATCGATATCGTTCTTTAATTCTTTTATTCAAACAATCTTAATTTTTCATGCGGTTATTTCGTACCAATAAAATTAACATCTTCCATATTTTTTTAGTGGACATAGATGATATGGATGGCATCATAAGAAATGATAACCGCGAACATCGGCTCTCGGGTGTTTCTATAACATGTGACGAAATGTTGCAAGAATCTTCAAGTGATTGTACATTAACACCAACGGGTAATGCTGAAATGTGGTCACCACCAGAATCATGGGCAGTTCGTAAGCCACAACAACTCTTTTTAGAAAGTAATATTATGGATGATATTAATAATGAAAAGTTAAATAGTGATAACAAAATGGTATATGTCATTCAATTATCAATATACATTTATTTATATTATTTGGAAGAACTACTGAGCCTAGTTATAGTATAATAATTTGAGAGACTATTTTTTTTTTAAGTATAAGTCAATCATCACCCAATTTTTCTAAATATTTATGTTGAATTTAATATTCAGAATATTCTTTATTGCTTTATAGATCGCATTTCTACGACTAATGTTTAAATATGTTAATATTATGTAGTATTGCATTCGGATATTTCGACCTGACGCAACTTTTGGTACCGTCAATTGTTTTTTGAACACACCAACGGCTGAACTATGCCATATGCTAGGAAAGAAGTTTTTTATTCCAGATATATCAAAGTATAATCTATATGTAAAGAGGCATAATTTAGGTAACTAACGTTTATCTGGTTACTGGTATCTTTTGTTCATCATCATTAAGGAATATTTTTTTTAATTGCAGAACGCGTATTATTACCGAAAGAACGGCCATTAAAATTACAAAAACAATTGCTCGAGCAAGCGGGTTATACGGAAAATGATAAATTAGATGATCTTGGACGAGAAGATAATAGTTATTTATTTCGGTTTACTTTTCGAGAGACAACAGTTCCTAGATTTGAGGTTTGTTATATTTGTCAACCTATAAACATTTAGAAGAAATTTTAATGAGTTTAACCATTACACATTTTTCATTAGGAAGAACAAGGCGCTTTGTCTTCTATACAGCATGTAGATCTTCAAGCTCGAAATTTACAGACAATTCCAATATTTCTCTATCGTCAAGCATATTTTATTCGTTCACTGAATGTTTCTCAAAATCTTATGCTCGATCTTCCTACAGACTTTATACAATCTTGTCATCAGCTTAAGGAATTACATCTTTCTCAAAATGAACTAGAACGTGTTCCTCAGTCTGTAAAACAATCTCAAATGCTTTCAACCCTTAATCTTAGTTCCAATCGTTTACGAGATCTCGATCATACACAGTTGGAAAATGTTACAGAGTTAACGAACTTGCAAGCTGATAACAATTTATTAACAAGTTTACCCAAATCATTTGCGAAATTTCGATGTCTTAACATTTTGAATGTTGCCAACAATTCATTTACAGAATTTCCTCAAGTAATCTGCGATATTGTTTCTCTTTCAGAATTAGATCTTAGCTTTAACAAAATAACATCTGTACCAATGGAAATCGGTAACCTTGTGCACTTGAAGAGATTATTTTTGATTGGAAATCAAATAACGGGTTCATTACCCACAACTTTCAGTAACTTAACTAGTCTACAAAAATTGGATATTCGTCGAAATCAATTAACTAATATTGACGTTTTATCTTTAGTACAAAATCTTCAAGTTCTTCTAATAGAGTCAAATAATGTGAGCATAGTAAAGTTATCATCTAGCTCATTACAAAAGCTTATTTTACCAAAAAATATGCTTACCCAGTTCTCACTCATGGGAATTGGAACTTCAATAACTGACCTTTCACTAGCTTATTCTAAACTAATAGAATTACCTGATAGGTTGTTTGAAGACCTTGTGTCTTTAGAAAAGTTAGACCTATCTAATAACCAGTTAACAAAGATCCCAAATTCAATTGGTTCTTTGAAGAAGCTAGCACATTTTGCGTGTACAAACAATACCCTTTCGGCACTTCCTAGTGAAATAGGTTCTCTGACAGCCTTAAGAGTTTTAGACATTCATAACAATAACCTTAGCTCACTCCCTCCGGAGATTTGGTATTGTGCAGGTTTAGTAACATTAAATGCGAGCTCAAATCTTCTTGAGCAATTTCCTATGCGACCGACTTCAATTCCAGACGTTAATCAATCCACAAATTCAGTTCGTCCTAACTCATGTCTTAGTAACTCTCTTCGTGCATTATATCTTGGCGATAACAGTTTAACTACCGAGATTTTTTCTGCCATTTCTTTATTTAATGAACTGAGAATACTTAATCTTTCATTCAATTTATTGGATGAGATTCCTACTGGCGGTATTGTAAATCCCCATCTAACAGAATTATATCTTTCTGGAAATGAAATATCGTCACTTCCCGATGATATTGAAAAATTGACCAGCTTGAGAGTATTACATGTTAATGGAAATAAATTGCAAACGTTACCCGCTGAACTGAGTAAGATAAGGAAGTTGGTCGTGTTAGATGTTGGAAATAACGCGTTAAAATATAATATTGCAAATTGGCACTTTGAATGGAATTGGTATGATCGATTTTTATCAAATTATCTATAAAATTAAAATAATAGTATAAATTAATAATTATTTTTTATAGGAATTGGAATATTGAACTCAAATATCTTAACTTATCAGGGAATAAACGGCTAAAGATTAAACATGCACTTTTTAACGAACTAAATACTCCTCGAGATCGTAATCTTGCTGATTTTGGTGCTTTAACACGACTTCGTGTGCTTGGTCTTATGGATATTACTCTTTTAGATTTGATAGTTCCTGACGAAACAGATAACCGTCGTGTCAGAACTTCTGGGTCCGAGGTCAACTCTATGTCGTATGGCATGGCTGATACTTTAGGTACATCAGATAATTTGTCCACGTGGGAAGCTGTAATCCCTAAATTTCGTGGTCGTGAGGATGAATGTCTATTTGGATTGTTTGAAGGTCGTGCTGGTACAAATAGAGGTGGTCGGGTTACTAAATATCTTCATGACTACTTTCAATTATTTTTCAAAACTGAACTTGAAAAGTTAAAAGATTTTGATACAGTAGAATCAGCATTACGCCGTTCTTTCTTAAGTTTAAATAAAGAACTTGGTCTCAAAGTATTTAATTCAAATAATACAACTATGGAATTGGAGTACGCATGGGAATCTGAGAGTGCTAATTCTGTTGCGTTAGGTATTGACGATAATAAATCTGGTGCTTCTGGCATAATAGTTTATATATCTGGCACAATACTCTATGTTGCTAATATAGGTGACACTAAAGCTGTTATAGGTCGTAATAATGGCAACGCTTATGAAGTTGCAAGTAATCAAAGTATAATTTCTCCTAGTGAGATAGAGAGAATCAGAGAAGCAGGGGGGTTCATATCACATAATTGTTTGGTAAATGGAGAAGTTAATGTTTCCCGATCATTTGGTCATTTTCATTTGACACCTATCATTAATGCAAACCCTTCTATAGAAAAAATCAACCTTTCAGAACAGGATGAGTTTATAATATTAGCTACTCATGGTTTATGGGATCGTATGAGTTACCAAACAGCGGTGGATGTCACAAGGACTGAAAGAGATGATTTAATGCGTGCTGCACAAAAATTGCGTGATTTTGCGATATCTTATGGTGCTGAAGAAAATATCATGGTAATGATTGTTGGAGTTGGTGATTTGTTTGATCGTCGGCGACGTCGACGTTTAGGTGACCTTGAAGGTAAAGGTTTATTGCAAGGTGTGGCTGGTGAAGAAACAACATTTTACTTTGGCAATAAAACAAAACGTGGTCGGAGGGAGGAAAATCCAAGCGATTCTACTATGGCAAGATTGCAAAAAGAAATTCCGCCACCAACGGGACAGGTTGCTTTAGTTTTCACCGATATAAAGAATTCTACTTTTCTTTGGGAAACTATACCAGATGCCATGCGATCTGCTATTAAACAGCATAACACTATAATGCGTAGACTATTACGTAATATAGGCGGCTATGAAGTTAAAACAGAAGGAGATGCTTTTATGGTCTCTTTTCCGGCTGTTTCATCGGCTTTATTATGGTGTTTTACTGTTCAACTTGAACTTCTGAATGTTGACTGGCCAAGAGAAATCATTGATTCAGAAGATGGTAAAATAGTTTATGGTGGAGCTGATAATGATTTAATTTACAAAGGATTATCGGTTAGAATGGGAATACATTGGGGATATCCAGTGTGTGAACCTGATATAATAACGAAAAGAATGGATTATTTTGGTCCAATGGTCAATAGGGCAGCAAGGATATGTAATAATGCTGATGGTGGACAAATTTGTATAAGTTCAGATGTTGAGGCCGAAATTGGATTATTGCACGGTATGATGGATGGAGGAGATAATGATTCGATTTTTTTAAAGAAACCCAATGAAGAAGAGATGCAAGGAACGACATTACAATTTAATAATGGTATTTTAGATAAAAATCTTATTCATTTAAGGAAATTGGGTTTTGTAATGAGAAAAATTGGAGAAAGAAAATTGAAAGGATTAGAAAATCCCGAAATCTTGTCTTTGGTAAGTTCTTTATGACGGGCATAATAGTGGAATAATTTTTATTAATATCATTCTCTTATAAAGGTTTATCCAGAGGCACTCAAAGGTCGAATGGAAGAGGACCTAGCAAGAGATCGCTTTTCGGTAATTTTATTGTTTGTCGGGATAATTTTAGAGCACTTTCAAATGTATGTTAACGTATTGTGAAATATTTTTAGAAATTATATGATCCTCAAGCTCCACAATCATTGAATCCAGCAATTGTAAAAATGTTTGGACATTTGTGTCTCCGTCTCGAACGTCTGTCATCAGGCAATGTAATTGTTCGAAATCCACGAAATTCAAGGTTAGATATCTTTTTATCGGGTTTATCATACGTTAAAGATAATGCTACCGAAGAAGAGTTATTAAAAATCATGGAAAGTTTAGTTACAAGAATTGAGGTAAATTTACTAGTAACAACTATTTTTTTTTTTTTTGATTTTGATCATTACTAATAATATTAAACAAATTTAGAATTCAATATCAACATTGTACCTTACTCATGTTGGTAAATTTGCACTCGGAGATATGTCTATAATGGATATTGTTGAAGCATTACAAATGTATGCTCAATATATGGGTAAGGTATAATAAAAAAAAAAGAGATTAATAATAGGATGTAATAATTATTTGAGAAAGACATTTTTTATTTTATTATCATTTTTTTTAAAAAAAAAAAAATTTTATCTAATTTTATTATTATTATTTTGATGGACTTTTTAAGTAATTCTTTTTTGAAAAATTATTAGGTTAATCAAAAAATTGGCAATTTTTGAGTTTTTGTATTTTAGTTTTTATATTTAGTAGCGTAGTAGTAGTTATAAGATTGTATTGTAGTTGTTAGAAATTAAACACTCCAATTTTAATATTATAATTTATTATTAAAAAAGTATTATTTATTTTAAATTAAAAATTAAATGACTTGTTTTTTACATGTAAAAATTTTTTAATATTACACTGGCGCGTCCAGGATTAAAGAAATTAGACGGTCTTTCTATCTGTAATTACACGAAGAATACATCCCACTCCCGCAACTTCAGTAAGCTTAATAAACAAAATAATTATTAGTTTCTTATTTTTAAACTAAAATGTCAAGAATAACAGTACACACTAAGTTACTTACCTTTTCATGCCAATTTAATAATACAGCAGAATTACATAAATCAGGAGACGCCATTCCTCGATAAACATATTTCATTAAAATATCTTGTTGTTCTTTAGATAAAGATTTCACAATATCGACTGTAGCTTTAGTAGAATTTAGAACTTCCATCACAATTTGTGTATTTAGATCCTAATTAAAATCGATTGAATTTATAAAAAAATATATAAAATTTGATATGTAAGTTTAATGCTTGAATGAACTTACTTTAGCTTCAATCGTGAAGAGTCCATATGGAGGGTTTTCTATTGCTTTTATTAACGCATTAGATGTGTCACCCCTAAATAAAGCGGGAATTTATATTATTTGTTTTAACATAAAAGTTATTTCTCCTTCTCCCTTCCAAATAACTTACCTTGTTAGAAGGTTCCTAATTTCAACTTCTTTTGACTTAATATTATTTAAAGCAGTTTCTGGGTCAATTTCAACTCCATTAGAAAAAACAAATAGCTCATCTGGAAGTAATATATCTTCGTCTAGAGAATCAACATCGATACTGCGGAATGTCATTTTTATCAATTTATAGGAAGCAAATTAAATATTCACAGAAGCCAAGTAATAATTCCATTCAGATTCGCCTGATCGGCAAAGGAACCTTATCCATCGCAGTGTTGGCACATGACCTTGTCATTTGGGCCCAAGATATGACTTTCTGTCATTT
>JADRCO010003135.1:0-11038 GCA_021464525.1 Rhizophagus sp. LPA8_4_AMF
TAACATCCAGTGTAAAAAGTTCAATGATCATCCCAGGTAGTGTTTACATCCAGGGGTAATTTGTCAAAAATCTCTAGTACTACCCCGGATGTGCATCCAGGGTAACTACCCGGGATTTATGATCAACTACCCGGGATGCATCCAGGGTAAACTAGGGATTTTTGACCAACTACCCTGGATGCGTCTAGGGTAAAACTAGGGATGCCATCCAGGATAACTACCCGGGGTTTTCGATTAGTACGGCGCTTCATAGTTTAGTCCAACTCGGCTTGCCATACGGTAATACCAGGCAGGCAGTGTCCAGTCCGATGATCTTTCTGAGTCCAATTTTTAGCACAGTCATGTGAATTTGGGTCCGGATCATCGGACCATGCGGTCCAGTGATTGATCTACTCATTTTTTTTTTGCTATTCGCTTTATAATGAGAGTTATTAAAGATTTTTTTTTTTTTTTTACTAATTTAAATATTTAATGAGATATAAATGGTTATAGTAGATTTTGTAATAAGCTAATGCAAAATGTATTTATAGATATCTGATATAATATAAATTGCTAGGAATCCCTTGTTTCAATAAAATTAAAATGCAAACATTGCTACTTTTAATTTTTGCTATGAGATTTTTAAACATTTTAATGTATAAAAAATATTTATTTAAATCTACAACTAATAATTATTAAATACAACGGTCATGTAAATTTAGTTCAGTCCGATTGATCAACATCACAGGATTCGGCACAGTTAATTTAGTCGAATTGACTCAGAAAGATCATCGGACCGGACACCGTAAGGATATACTCAGTACAGGCACAAAAAAAAATTGATTTTTCAGTACCATCGCAACATCATGTGATCGAATTTGCTAATATGCTATATACTGTATGTACAATTACGTAATATTTGAGTAATGTAATAATTTTGGGATGATTTAATTTTTTATTATATACTTGTATCGGTTTTTAAAAACAAAAAAAAAATAATCAATTTTTTTTTTTTTGAAAAATTCGTACGCTTACGGTGTAGGGTCTGGACTCACATAGTGCGCAGTATTATTTAGAGGGATCTACATTATAATTAAATTAGGTGTTTACTTTTTAAAATGTATTTTTATCAAATGATCATGAGTCTAAACTATTCTTGTATAAACATTTATATTTTTGGATTTCATTATATTATTGGATATTTTTATTTATTATTTATTTTAACAGGTTTATGAATGAGAAAATATTTTAATTGAAAACGGTAATATTTACTTTTTAGTTTTAGTATTTATTTTGAAGAAACAGATAGAAATTATTTTTGAGAATTATATTTAAGGAGTGATTTTTGGACTTCGTTGAATTTGGAAGTTTGAATTTTTGAAAATATAATATTTTATTAATTGTAGAACTTGGGAAATTACTAATAAAAACGATTTTGTTAACAATTGTAATTGACCCTTGTGGCACAGTCACATGACTGACAGGTAACACTGTGGGGATCGACCTTACAACGGTTCTATTTTTTTAAACCGGATTTTTAATTTTTTTATTCTTTTGGATTGACGCTGCGGTGCTATGGTGACCACTAATAATTTTTTTTCATCTTTTAGGTTTGGATCAGCGATTGGGTCGAAACTCGAAATAAATACATATATTTATTTAAAAATAAAAAAAAAATCTAGACAAAAATTTATTTATTTAAATTAAAAATTAATAAAAACTTTTTTAAATTATAATATAGATAAATAATTTGTTTTAATAATTAGTATAATTAATACTTATTTAAAATTGGTCTTTTTTTACTATTTATAATTATTATTACTAATAAAAAATTATAATGTTACTAATGTTACTACCATACCTATCTAGTTCATATAAAATTATATAATTCATCAGTTTTCTCATAAAAATAATTAAAATATGAAATCAATATGGCTTCTCTTCAGAAAATATTTGAAGGTGAAACGCCTGAACAACGTAAAAAGAGCCCATTGCAGAAAAGGCAAAGAAATAAACAATTGGACAACATATTAGTAGAATCATCAAAATCATCATACCAAAAATATTATTTATAAAGAAATCTCAACGTATATACTGTATTAATATATAAAATATAATTGTATTTAATAGTATAATAAATTGTAACAACCATAATTTATATCGCTTTAATATTGTGAGATATTAACCAATTTTATCTCTTAATTCAAATTATAAATAAATAAAACCCTAAGTTTACATTAACCAACAGCTAGTTACTATATTAATATGCAAATTATCATCTATGGAAAGAACAAATGTCACATTAAAACATATAACAAATTTATCCGTTATACCAAATTAAAAATTGGGCGCATTTTTAGTATTTTTATAGATTAAGTAGCAAGGTTGGGTTCGTCTGTCTGGGTTTTATGCGGTAGTCAGGGGATCCAGTAGTTCTTTTTAGTTCGTAATTTTTTGTATCAATAGTTTTTACTATTTACCTTAAATTGACTTATGGGAGGAGCTAACGGTTTTATAATTTTTTCATTTCGTGAGAATGAAATTGAAATTCACATAATAAAATTCCTCTTTTCGTAAAATCAAAGTTGTTGGTTTTCATCAAAAATTCGGTTTTTTTTGTTACTTATAATATAATTATGATAGATAATTCTCGTTTAAAAGAAAAAATTCCAATTGAAAATAATTTATTCTCATGTTAACCAATCATGTCAAAATAAAATAATTGGCTAGTCTAAAAAAAGAAGACAATAATAAAATTTTGATCTGATCGAGTTATTAAAAAAGTAAAAGAACCCTCAATGTTTTCAAATAAAAGAATAATAAAAAAGCGAAATGTCAATTATTATGAGCGTTTTTTTTTGATAGAAACTAAATTTATTAATCAATATGAAATCGTGAAAAATTAACACTACAAAATAAATTGAGCGACGCTTCTGATTTTTAACAGTCGCCGTTGGCTAATCATTTGAGCCAAATTAAATCGTTACCTTCAAATATAACGGTTCCTAGATAGTTAAATGCACAATGAAATTCGATATAATGGAACCATCCGTTCCATTAGTAAAATCTGTCAAAAATCCTATATCGAGTAAATTAATTATACGTTATGGTCCAGACCCAATTCCGATATATTAAGATTTTACTTATGTTCCTATATCGAATTTCACTGTGTAAATTTAATAAATATAGCAAATAAAAATGTTTGTATTCAAAAATCTGAGTGTATTATCCCGAGTACATTACAAATTAAACGGAAAATTTCCTGCAGTCTTCGTGTATAGTACTATGGGTATGGTTGATTATATTTAAGGGTGGTATTCTTTAATCGTTTTACACATTTTGCTGGACGATCATTATCATATGGTTATCTATATACAAAAATTCGGTTATAATGTTATATTTAGATTAAGCTCTTTATAAATAATTTGAATTGTGCAAGATGGAAACGCGTGATATGTCTGCACCAGTTTCGGTTAATGCATTTTTTTTCAATAACACTAACGAAAAAAATTTAGTTTCTTTTAAAATCATATTTCCATTTGGGAGAACCGTTGATTTTAATCTTGGCTTTTTTTTAAAACTGAAATTTTTTTTCAAATTGTTTTTTAATTTCCTTTCCATATATTAATATTTTTTTTCTTTTTGGTTTTTTTTTCGTTCTTCCACCTTTTAGGTTTGGATATCGATACTGCGGTGCCACGGTAAGCACCTATTTTAATAATTATACTAATACCTTTTTTTTTTTTGTTCTTTTGCCGTTTAGGTTGGATCGGGCAAGTGCTGCGGTGTAATTGAAATAAATATTTTTTTTTATTTAAATAAATATATTTTATGATTAGAATGAATGATTTTTAAAACTATCCAGCCAAAAAAAAATAAAATTAATAATTCGTTTTATTATTTATTATTTATTATAATTTATTTTATTTCACATAGTAAAAATAATAATTAATATAAAATAACTAAAAATCCTAAATTAATATTATGTACAGGATCAGCTAGTTTTTTTTTAAAAAAAAAATTTACGAAAATAAGTTGAGTTTTTTGATCGCGATCAAAATCAAAATTGCGCTTGCTGATGTCAAATAATTAGTAAATGTTCAAGTTCTCCGAATGACTCTTGTACCGTGGCATTTCAAAAAAAATATTAGTTTATTGGTGAGGCTATTTCCAAATACTATATCATTTAGCTAAGCCTCAGGTTAATCATTTTCATGCGTAGTATTTTTGTTAATTATTTTTGCATATCCAATAAAATGATTTAATTAATGAAACATAATGTAATGAATTTACCCATATGTGTTGTAAGTTGTATTGATTTGAAATTTTATATTTTGTAAATAGTTTGATGGCTTTCTAGCACTATAATATCGTTACTCATCTAAATTTGAAAACCATTTTTTATCCATAAATGTCGTTTTGCTTGTTATGTGACACTTCTTTTAAATATAAGTTTATAAAAAAAGTTATAGTGAAGAGAAAGAAACAAAAGGGTCGTTATGTATAATATCAGCAATTTAATATAAGTTGTTACATAACAATTTTTAATATCTGTTATATATTTTTGGGTCTTAACTTAGGTAAAATTACCGGTAAGGAATTAATGTTAATGCTGGTAATGGGTTAATTAGGATTAATTTCCTCCGGTTTTTAAGTGTAGTTATTTCTATATATTTTTTTTCTTTTTGTGTTTCTTCACGGTTGACCATTCTCTGTAAATTTTGGTGTACAGGTGACCACGACCTGTCCTTTAATAAATATTGGGACATTGAGCATTTGAGTCACATTAAAATTAAAAAATATATATTTTTTTATCTCTTTATATTAGCGACATCGTCGTTTAAAATCCGATCGACAATAATGAACTTTACGCATGTTGCACATTACACAATTTCAAAATAAATACAACCGCAAGTTTAGACTTTATAGATTTATAGTGTAGTTAGCCGAAATATTCAGCTGCATTCCTGATTGCCGATCATCCGGACCTGGTTCAATAGCCGAAATATCATGGAATTCCATGATGGATTTACATCTGAGCCGGGTCCGGATGATCGGCAATCAGGAATGCGGCTGAATATTACACTATAAAAAATATAACTTAGAAATAATAATAATAAATAATAAATTATAGTTAGGAGGTAAAAATATCGGTCACCCCGTAGAAGTGACTGATATGTTACCCTCCCATTCAATAACTGTATTATTATGCATGCTACCCATAAAATCATATCATAAAACTGAGGGTCAAGATTAGGGTTCCGATCAGCACGGTTCAGTTTCGGTTTGAGTCGTACCGAAATCGAACTGAATTTTCAGTATCAGTAATCGGTAATTTACCGAATTTTCGATATCGGTAAACTGTATAACTGAAACTGGCCGGTAATTACCGATTACCGATACCGATTTACGAAATTTACTACTACTCGATGTTTATGTTTATTTTACTACAAAAACTATATTAAAAAATAAAAACTATATATATATACAGTACATATGGTAAATCACCATTTAATAATAAACCTATGTAAATTTTATTATAAAATCTTAATTCTTTAATTCATATTAACATATGTAAAATACCTGAACGATACCAATGTTTTAAACACATAATAGCACTTATTGTTTCTGGAGCAAGACGTGCTCTATCTGAATTTAATAAATCTTCACTCATAAATGTTTATTTACTAATAAAAGTAGTAAGAAATGACAAGTTTATAATTAGATCAATGTAGATAAAGTCAGATCGGTAAATCGGTTCGGAAAATGATAAAACCGATACCGAAAACCGATATTACCGAACCGATCGGTAAATTACCGAAGTGTTAGGTCGGTAATTTTTGATGTAATTACCGACCGAAAACTGAAAACCGATCAGTTCGGTTCGGTAATTACCGAAACCGATCGGAACCCTAGTCAAGATGGGAAAATAAAGTTGGATTTGATATACAAAATTCATTTTGATTGTTTTCATATATTGCTATCTGTAATTTACTTGGTTAAATTGATATTCAGAACATTCACTTGAGCTTTCAGGAACTATTAATAATAAGCATATAAATCCTCATAAGTTCATGCAGATTTACATAATTGTTATTATGCAGCCAAATAGGATCATGTCGTTTTTAACATACTGATATTTTTTTACATCATTTAGATTTTATAGGTAAAATACCTATTGTTTACTATGGAACATGTTCTTGGACGTCTGTATAATAACACAGTTATTGGCGGACTGCTTCACAGTTCGGTGATATTTCAACCCTCCTACTCAAGAACAATTATTTATTATCCGTTATTTTTGCCAGGGAGGGATAAAAATATGATTATGTAAAAAATAATCCGTAAATTATTTAAAAAATTAGATTTTTTATATAAAAACTGTTAAAATTAGGCATGATCTGGCATTTTATAATTTGTCTGTAATCAGTATTAAGGTCACATGACTCAAATGGATGAACGTCATTTGTGTCATTTCATATTAATTTATTTTCTGTAGAAAAATATCACAATTTAGTAATCATAATTCCTTCTTGTTTATGGAACAAAAAGAATGTCAAGTTCTGAGTTTTCTTTCATAATGCTCAAATATTAACACAAAATTTCCAAACATCTGATTCAAATAAGCTTTTAAGATGAAAGGGATGAATTTCTATATTTGATACAAAAAAAACAGTAGTAAGTATAAGAAATTATGGTTTAAGGTTCTATCATTTATTAATTACTATTAGCACATTTTTTTTTTAACGTATTTTCTTTCAAATAATATTTATACGTATAAAATTCAAATATACCATGCATGGTATTGTGAATATTCAGCACATCTTATTTATTAAGGATACTGAAGATTTCTGCTTTGTTAAAAAAAATGAACATGCACGTATATTCAACCTTATACAGTCAAACCTCTATATACCGATGTTGCTGTTTTGGGGAAAAAGTATTGGTATATCAAATTATCAGTATATGATAGATTTTAGTAAATTGTAATGCTGGTCAACCATCTAATTTTGGCCTACATTATGCTAAACAAAATTCAGTACAGGTTACCAAACCCATATTTAGTAAGAAATTGTGGTTTATTTTTTCAAGAAAATTTTCTATAGTGCTGGCCCGAATTATATTAGTGTAACCCAAAATATCGGTATATAAATCAGATTTTCATATACGTTACTATAAAGGGACAGAAGGTATACGTTATATCGCAAAATAATATAAAAAATTGGTATATCAAGGGTTTTCATTAATTGTGAAACGGGGGAACAAAAAAGCATCATTATAAGCAAATATCGATATATACTGTATCGGTATATAGAAGTCACAATTTAGAAAATGTTTTAAGTTCTCCAGATGGTTCATGTTATTGTAGCATTTGCAAAGAAAAAATAGTTGATAATCCAAATAATGGTGATGAAATGGAGAACAATAAGGAGACCGATTTTTTACTGCTTTTACTGAAGAAGAACAGGATTCTATTAAAAAAAGTAATATTAAAGAAGCATGCCGTGCATAGGTTTATTTTTTAAATTTTGGTGACTCCTGTTAGTAAAGGTTTGTGATTTATACTTATTAAATTATAATGATATTTATATTAATTATTAAATTGATATTTATCTTTTATCTATGGTTGTTATATTACTTTGTTAAAGAAGCTACTAGTGGATAAATTAGGTTTAAAATTTTCAATTATTATTGCTTCTTCCATAATTCGTAACATTAAAATGCAATAAAGCATCAAAGATTTTACAATATATAGTATCAATAACGATAATGTTAATTTACTTTGACTAGCATTAAAGTGATCTCCATTCAATAATCCAGAATATGACAAGTTGAGTCGACTCTAACTCTGTAACTCGAGTTAACTCAAGTCAAACTTGCACTCAAGAATTTTTTGACTCGTCCTGACTTGAGTCCAAGCTCAATAAATCACTTAATGCCTACATAATCCTCATTTATAATATTATAATCTTTTTTTCTCTTTTATATTGATCAATATATTTAATTTATGGAGCTGTAAGGAATAATACTTAAAAAAAAATCTCAATAATTAATTATTATATCGATATAAAATGAATGAACTTGTGATTCGCCGATTATGGGATGCGGTTATGTAATAAAACAACAATCTGATGTTACCCACTATTAAAAGTTTTGAAATAAAAATATAAAGTTATGAAAAAACCACTTCAATTTTATTTTATTTTATTTTTGAAGAGTAGTAATCAAAGTCTATAACAAATACAGGTTAATAGTACCTAAGTACAATTACAACAAATATACGTGTGTAGATCTTCGAACCTCATCCCCTGTGGGACCTCACCCTTCGATAGAAACTATTTGAATAGGTAGAACTACGCTAGCTAAACAAATGGAGAACCAAAAAAAAGAAAAAAAAAAGTAAAAATAAGGTCTAGCTATGAGTAACAACCTATTATAAACTAAAATCTAGCAAAGGGGTTATACATTAAAATAAAACAAATCAGAATTGTGATCATTAACGAGACAATGAGATGGTATATTGTTATATAAAGATTTAACCCACGGTACATTATGTAAAAAATTCGAGCTAGTGAGATAGATCCAAAGTATATCTGAATCCCGATGTCGTAACGTGCAATTATATGGATTATTATATCCGTAAGATGAGTGAAGGGAACGGTGTGTCCGATCCCAATGAACAGTATCTTCGCTCGGAGAAGGACGAGAATATTTCTTGAAAGAGGATCGGGTAACATTATTTTGGCGTTTCCACGCTTTCCAAGCAACAGAACGTTTGTGCCAAATAGCTTCATAGATATTGCGGTGTAAATCCACCAAAAAGTTAAGAAGCAATTTCTTGTAAGTAGATTTGCCAATCTGCGCCTGTTTAAAAACCATGATTAAAGAGTCAGGAATGAGATTAATAAGAAGACAATATAAGTCCTTATTCAAATTGATAGTAGTCGAAGGTGAACGCGTCCACGTAAAAATAGGAAGATCAAAATTGATCAATAAATCAGGTGCTTTGCTTGAATCCAAATTGGATAAAACTAAAGATCTAAATTTTTGTTCAAAATTAATAAAAATAGGACGTAAAAGAGCTAAAGAACTGGTACAGGTCCATAAATGATCATTATTCTCTTGATGTGTATTGCACAAAAAGCAAGTATCAAAGCCCTTTAAAATGTTAGGGAAATTTTGATTTAAAATATCCAAAGTCAGAAGATGAAGTGTTGACGCTTTACAATGCCTAGAGTTTAGAACCGGTTTGTAAAAAACGGTTTATATCCGATTTATCGTTTGGACCCGAATTTAAATATAGCCGGGACTAGCCTATAAAATCGATGTTAAGTTGTGATCAGTTAAACATAACTGATCAATCAATTTCGGCCAGAATTAAATTAATAAAATTACACTTGATCACGATTTTAATATAAACTGGTTCCAAAAAAATGAAACCGGTTCTAAACTCTAACAATGCCAACTAACATATTTGCTATAAGAGAGGCTGGTTGGACGAATAAATGGATTATAATTAATCCAATATTGAGTAAACTCCCAATTAATGATGTTGTCATGAGCAAAAGTGCGAACTGTATCCATCGAACGATAAGATCTTTGCGAATATTTTGATCAATGATAAACTCATCATTAAATTTCAAGTAACCCTGTTATTTCGGTAAACCTAATGTAGAAATTACAATTCCAGGTATTATAGTACAACCAAGTTTAGCTAGGGTATCAGCAGTGTCATTCATAGGATCACCTGAATGGGCTTTCACTTTATGTAAAATAACAGTGAGATTAAGTTCTAAAATAATCTGTTTGATAGCCTGCCATAGAATAACATTATTCATTTTTTGGAAATGACGAGGAGTCAATCTAGGATTATTAAGAGCGTTGAATGTGGAAATAGCGCACGCTGAGTCGGTATATATATCAACGGAGCTGTCTATAGGACAAACTAATAAACAAGTCAAAATTGCCATAATTTCAGCACGAGTTGAGCTAGTCCAGTGAGAAGTAGAACCACTAAATGTAATGTTGAGCTCAGGATTGGTAGAAAAAATCCATCTGAAACCCATGATCGAATTATTATTAGAAGTATTGAGCGAGCCATCAGTATGGAAGGATAAATTTGTGAAAGACGCTAATTGGCATGTAAGATTATAAAATGATGAGAAATGAGTATTAGAAGAAATAAGCGAAGTAATCAAATTAAAATTAATTCGATTAAGTAAAGTCGGACAACTATTCAAATGAGGTAAGGGCGTAGGAACTTGTGAAGGAATTAACTTATGTCGATAATTATAATCTAAAAGTGCTATAGCCCGTAATTGAACATGATTCTTCTTACTAACAAAAATTTCGTCTGAACGCTGTTGAGAATGAGTGTAAAAATTCATATGAATAATAAATGTATCGCGGGAAGGCCTGCTAATAACACAAGTAGGCCTAATATCTCCAATATAAACAGAATCATGTAAATTGCACCCTGAACATCGGATTAAATAACTTGGTCGTGAACGAGGAGTGACAGTCGAAGTACTGTCCCTGGGTGGTGAGTAAGGGATAAAATATTCCATGTAAACTCTAGGTGTATCATGAGGAAAGTGAGATTTTTCTAAGAGCTTGCCATAAATTATATCAGAACTTCAAGGACACCAAAAAGCAATCCATTGGTAGTTACAACGTGCACTTCTTAATTGTAGACTAATAATAGAAGGTCGGTCGACAAATAAAACCGTGGGAGCCAGAGATGCGCTAAAAGTCAAGCGAAGAGAATGGGGATTTAGAACAATATGGTCGTTTAAGAAGTCGTACCATTTTGGACGTCGGCCTTGTTTAACTTTGAGAGTTTTGCAGATTTCTTTCCACTGTAACAAAAAGGCGCCGTCAGGACTAATAATTTGATCTAAGAAAAAAATTTGTCTATTTTTTAAAGATTTGACGAAAGAAAAATATCTTTGTTGATCAACAATGAAGTAACTAATAGGAAGTGCACCACCTTTGACACGAAAGTTAAAAGAAAAATGATAAGAAAGATGATAATGATGAAAGATGAACATTAAATTTT
>JADRCO010003136.1:0-11027 GCA_021464525.1 Rhizophagus sp. LPA8_4_AMF
CTTTACCACATATAAAACATTTTTTATTTCTTTAGAAAAGGCACCAAACTTTAAGTAAATATAGCTGACTAATGTATTTATATATATTTAGCTTTATATTTGAAATTATATTTAAGAAATACATACTTGCCTATAAAGAAAAAAATAGCAAAGTTCCCCCGATTTTTAATAGTTAGATTCTCTATTACTTTTTATGCAGATCATGAAATTTGTTAATAAAATCTTAACATTAATTTGGTAATCCTGTAAAAAAAGTCAATTTTTTTTTCATATTTCTGGAATTAATAACCTTATATTACAGAATTTATCAAATTATTTACATTTTCCATGAATGGATCTGTAAAGGCTCATTTTTACAGAATAACGGATAAAATTTTTTATAGGGTAATAAACAAACTAATAAACTAGTTCAATATTATAGTAATTTACATATTATCTAAAAAATTGCAAAATTAACATTATTTTATCAAACTATTATATATTACCATGATAAAAATATAATAAAATTTTTATTGCAAATTAACATGTGTAATAAAAATTGCATATTTATTATGTGGTAATTTTTTGGGATGTTATAAAAAGGGTAACATAATTTTAGATAGTTCTTTTTATTATTCAATCAATGTATAAAATTTTAGTAGTACATGAAAAATGCTACAACTCCAATCGGATGGTATGAAGGTGTTGGTATTGAGGAAGATGTGAACTTTTTCTTAGTTTACATCAACCTCCAATATTACTATAGTTCTTGTTTTATGTTCTATGTTCTTCAACATATAATCGAATATCGTATTGCGTTTTACCACAAAAAAAAACAAGGCTTCACGTATTCGCGTAAAATTGATTGCCGTAATAACATGACAAAAGTGATATTTATGAAATGATCGACAGACTAAAGGTGATATATCCAAAGTGAGCAAATCGGCCCATATGTAGAACATAATTCTCGTTGGGTGCAAAGAAAAAAATCTCTATAATATAAAATTTACTAAAATGAAAGCATGCAGGAAAACAACTGATTAATTGATGTTATCAAACTAAATATTTATGCAACAGCACAGTATTACAGTTTATTAGTTCTTTCATACATTAAAATTTGATAATAACTATAATAACTCCGTTAATAAAATTTGCCATCGAAGAATTAAATAAATCGCAACATACGTGCTAACCCAGTATAAATGTATACATAACTCATTGTTTATCATATAATATAACTAAATTAGTAAATTAAGTTCGAGGACTAATTCTAACTTTCAACTCTGTACAGTTAGAAATCAATTGAGTATGAACTTTCAATGGCTCATGCTCATTCACTAACTCAACATTATAGTTTCTATAAACTGAAGATAATGATAAAAGTGACTCGATAGTTGCAAGATTTTTTCCAGGGCATATACGTCTACCTCCACCAAACGCCATCCAAGCAGATCTATCGTTATTATCACTGTTATAAAACCTATCCGGATCAAAAATTTTAGGATTATCCCAACATTCAGGGTGTTTATGTGCTCCTTCAAAATTTACATGAAAACCTGTACCAGCCGGCCATTTATATCCGGCAATTTCACATTCACTAATAGTGTGACGGAATGTAAAAGGCAACGGTGGCATTAAACGAGTAGTTTCCTTAATTATAGCTTCACAATATTTTAGTTTCCTGAGATCGTTGCATGATAAGCAAAATTTACCAGAAGATTTAGGTATAATAGAATCAATTTCCGAAAGCATTTTTTCTTTTACATTGGGATGTTTACAAAGGTAGTATGTCATGAAACAGAATGTGTTTGCAGTCTAAATTATAGTAAAAGAATTAAACATGAAATCAATAATCAAAATATTGTATATTAGAGAGAAAAGTAATACTTACAGTATCTGATCCACCCAAAAAGATATCTAGCAAATTCATTCTTATCTCTTTATCAGTCATAGGTTTAAAATTCTCGCCTTCAACAACAGTCTCTGCTGTCATTAAGGAAGTAAGCATATCTGTTTTCATTCTTGTTTCTGGCATTTTTTCGATTTCAGTTCTTCTCATTTTAATAATATTATCCAATTTGTTATACAAGTAATCACGGTTATTCAAATAAGAATTTGATTTGCTTTTGAACATTGGAATGTATTTTCTAGTAAAAGGGCTATAGAACGAGAAAAACAAGAGGCTTTCAAGATATTTTACGAGTGCTTTGACAAAGTTGTTTCCATCTTCAACTAACGCATCAGGAAGTTCGGATTTGTTAATGCTTAGTGTGTTATAGTAAGAAGTAATTGAATACGTGCGTTTTCCAGTGGAAAGTATTGAAGTAACATCATTAGTGAATCCGTGAAACCATGCTGAAAAATCTGTTTCTAATGTCCAATTATTATTATCATTATTCTTCTTTGAAGCATTTTGCTTTCCAAGGGATTCCCAATAACCGCACATTTCTTCATATATTTGATTTATAGGTATTATAGATGCATCAATAAATTTAGTTGATAATGCCTCAGTAAAGAACTGTTTATTATATTTCCAACTTTTATAATTTTCATTGAAGAAAAGTCCATGGTTGCACATTCCCAATTCAACTGTACCTGGACAATTTGGAAGTCTCATGAAAAATTGCGAAGGAGCAAAAAGTTTTTTAATATAATCTGGCCGTGAAAGAATGATATATCTGCGATCGAGCATCAATTCACAAATATCTCCATATTTTTGTTGACATTGTTCATAAAATTTCTTTACATCGCCATAGTTATGACCGTTTCCAATATATGGTAAAGGAAATGGACCAGGGAGCGGATTGGGACGAGTATAGTATTTATAATAAAAGTTAAAGATATAGGTAGAGATACAAGTAGCAAAGGTTAAAATAAATAAATCTATAGTATTAGCGGTTTTAATGGATTCGATAATATTTTGAATAGACATATTTATTTTTTTTGTGTGTACTTGACGTTGCTTAGAATTAAAGATTTATTTATAATGAATTTTTGCGCGAAATAGGGTAGTCATTTGCAATGATAGGTTACGCCAAACAGGTTTTAAATGAAATAAAATCTTGGCAAAAGTTCGAATCAAATGATATATCAATCTTAAAATCTTTTATAGCCATATTAAAATTATGGTGCAGCATAATCATTAATATAGAGCTACGATTCAAATAAGATATAATTCTAGACATGCATACTTTTTGATAATGCCAACTCAACATCTATTGATTGGTGAAATACGATTTTACTACATTAGAACCGCCTCGATGAGACGATTCTAACAAGCTATAATTCATCTTTTATTATCACTAGATGGGAGCTACTTTTAATGATTTATTATTAGTAAAAATGGATAGCAAGGTCCAAGTTGAATTTACTGAATATTATGACTTCAAATTTATTAAATTGCAAATTTAGGCCGGAATTACGATTTTGGCCAGAATTAAGAAAATTTCGGCATAAGCTCTATATTTAATGCGCCATAATTATTAATATGGCTATCATAATAAAAAAATAAAAATTGAAGTAACATGTGCAATGATTATATATAGTAAAATGGTTCGTTTGTTTTCTGATCATGTTACATTATGCTGAACTGAAATTCTCATGCTCAAGAATTGAGGAAATATGGCATTTTTTAGCCAATCAGCGTAGCTCCCATGAAAAAAAGATGGTCTAGGCCTTCATATTTTATTCACCAGGATGTCATTTGATCCGCAGAATTAGATCCCGACTAACTAAAATTTCATTTTCAATCCATTGAGTTAAGTGCTTGAGAACATCATTACCATTAATACCGAGTTTTTTTTGAATTGCTATTATATCCTTCTTTCTTGTATAAAAGCATTTCATATATTTGAGCAAGTGTTTCGCTTTGATCAGATTTATTATTAGTATTATTTGTCATGATTGCTTTGACTTTATTCAAGAATATATATTTAATGTAGAAAATTTACAATGAGTGATCGTATCCCAAAGGAAATTTTGCTAAGCCACATGCATGTTCTCTTGTACGAAAAATAAGTGGATCACCAAACAGGTCTTTGCGGCATATTTAATTTTCGAAAAGTCACGTACGAAAGTATAAAAGATTTCACATTCATGTGCTTTCATAGAACTCTTGGCATCATACGATCAGGCAGTAGGCGCAGCGTACATTACTTTTTTTCCCACGTATTTTGTTGAAAATATTTCATTATTTTAATTAATTTATAAAGCGCGCATATGAATTTTATCACACTGCATACGATAATGTTAATCACGCACCATATTTCCTTTCCTCCTTCCCGCGAAAAGTTAAGGTATGTATATGTTAAAAGTTATGTATACATGGAAACGAGTTTTTTCTCACTATAAACCTTGTATTTAGGAAGAAGAAAAATTTGCCAATACTATTATTACTCTCAACTGTCTTCTTTTACCTCGCACCTCACCTGAAAGAACAGGTTTAACATAAGAGAGCATTACTACGCTTAAATCTCTACCGACGAAACAGTTGATCAGTTAAAGGATAAAGATTAAAGAAAGATGCCCATCCTTATTTAAAAAGGTTCCTTTGTGTTCGGCAAGAACAGAAAGATACATCTATTGACTAGGGAAACGGAAACCGTTGTAGTCCGGAACGAAAAAAGATAAACTTGCGATTTCATTGGACTTCATCACGTGAAGGACAGAGGAACTCACGTGATCGATCATTTTCTATAAATATAGTCCTTCGCAGCAAATTAGTGAATAATCTTGGAAAGGTCAAAACGGAAGGAATGGCTCCATATGAGTTGATTTCTAGTGTTAAAACATAATGCTCCGGTTTTATATAGCTGATAGTACATTAATTTTATCTTAAATCACATGGTGCAATGTCCGTGCAACATCAAAACCTTTATTAACACTTGCGCTTCCCCAGAAATAATATTATTTTTCTCCGAACTTAACACATTTTTATCCGGGCCAAACTATCTATAAAAACGTAACGCTATATCTCCTGCCTCTACTTTTACTTCCGCTACTGCTACTGGAAATGAGTCGCTAACCTTAGTGAAAGAGATTGAGAAATATAAAACGACTGAAATTATCTCATTTTTTGAGGTCAAGACATAGAGCTAAGCGAGAAGGTTTTCGAAATTTTAGAAAGAGAAGAAGTTAATGGCCCAAGACGAACAAGAGGAATTTCTTAGTTATGGAATACCTAGTGGTCCTGCGAAAAGGCTTTCGGAATTGCCAAGGAGAGTAAGGGGAAAAAGGTTTCACGGTTTATTTGAATTCATACGGAATTTTTATTCCGTCCTGGTGGAATTTATAATATCATTTTTCATAAATGGCAAAACTTTTTAAACTTTCTTAAGGGCCTTCTCGTACAAGAGCCTGAGTGAGGTGCTGAAAGAGTATAAGCTTGACTTCGATGGCACGGAAGCAATTCCGCAATCAACCCACCAACATGTGAATTCAAGACGGGAATAGCATTTCGAGAATTGTATGGACGATATTTTGTTCAGGATGAAACATTACAGGTCATTGATATTAGGTAGTTTAGAATCTATACAATAAATACGTTTCTACCATACTTCATACGGTCTTTCATATTCACTGGAGATGCTACGAAGGGAAAATTTAATATGTGGCCAGAGTACGAAATAATTGGTAACGAAAGTTCGGACAACTCGATTATGCGATCAAGGTAAATTTCTTATTGCACTGCTATTCGAAGCGTGAAATATTATTGCATTTTTTGCTTCTATGTTAACTTATAACTGGCCATCTACCTGCGGTGTGAATGGGCGAGTAGGAAGCCGAAAATCTTATTTGCGTCACAAGAAATAAATTACAGCGTAGTTGTTCTCGAAGGCTCTGCTAATAATATCAAACAAATTCGAAAGCGGGTTGAAAATGATTTCGATTACCTCTATGGTGTTGTGATATCTGCCAGGAATTAGCATTTCTTGCTTTATTCTCCAGGTGAAGTCTCATTCTCACTCAAAAATTCTATATGTAATGTTAAAGAAAAAGAAAAGAAAAAGGAAAATTTTCAAGTAATAGGACAGGAAAAATATGACAAGGTGGCAAGAAATAATTATATTCAATATATGTTTTCAGGCAAGTGAAGTTTCCGTTACCATCGAATTTAAATAAGAAGGCCTTGGACAAGAGTTCCAACGTATATCAGTCATTGAGTGGTAAAGTGAAAGAGATTTGGGTATAATCGTTTGGTTGTTAAAGGATAGGGCGTGTGCGGAGGAAGAGCCTGACAGGAAGAGAGCTAGGATAGTGGGTTTCACTCGAAAAATATATAGTAGCATAGACGTCATGTATGGCGGGCAAAGTCTCGAACCTTTGTATTTATCTTTGCATGTATTACAGGCGTTGACCTGATTTGAATTTATTTTACTCCGTATTAATAAAAAAATCTCTGTTTCGCGCAGTAACACGTCATTGATTCTACCGACAACTTGTAATCCTCGATCACTCTCATAATTAGATAAAATGTGTTAGCTAATATGTTCGATTCAAGTTGTAAAGCCGGAATGCATACATATAAACCACTTACACTTCCTGATACGATTTCTGTAATCATCCAGAAGAGGCTCTTGACACATTCTGCTGGATAAATAGCACTTGGTACAAAGAAATCGAACGTGATCCCCCTTTTTCCTCGGTTCTCTGATAATGTACCACCGACTATGAACGAAGTGAATTGTCGGGCAGGTAGAGATTGAAAAGTGGTTCGTAATGGAATGCTTTGCGAGATAGGAAAAGAAGTCGTTGAATTTAATATATATGTGATAAAATTAGACTCTCTGGTTGATGACTTTTCCGGGTACAATGGAAAAATTTACGAAATATGGGATAAAGGCATTTGGGATATGTTCCGACCGTAGGTAGGGTAAAAAGGAATCTCATGAATAGTCTACACTAATCAGTTCATTCAATAAACTTAGAGATTCCAGCCTTTATTGGAATCGGCTAGTGCGTTCAAAATGCATTGTATTCCATCGGTCCAAATACAGTTGATTCCCATTCTTTGCTCGCTCAGAAATGTTTGGAAGATGCGTGGTAAATTCTTTAAGTACGATATTGTGACTATGAGCCAACCGGACTTGATAAAGTTTATCCCAAGCATCTTTACCTAAACGAGCTATGAAATCCCATCCATCCCGGATATCTCAATAAATATCATCATCCCAATCGCCATCATCAGTTAGTAAGTCTCATTGGAAAATATGCGGTTTATACTAAAAGACTTATCTTCAATTTACCATTATAGAGATTTTTCGTCTGTTCTTGAAATAGTCATGTGAATCGAAGTATGATTATTCGGAAAAATACTTGGAAATATAGGGCTGTACACTGGCTGTACGACTTAAGATCTGCGGATATTTTTTCTTGGCAAATTTCGCTAACCTTGGGCCAGGATAATCAAATGATCTTTTATCTTTTTTTATTTTGAATGCTCTGTACAGTGCATAAAAAGTGTTATTGAGAATGGATTCCGAAATTGACTTTCTTAGATAAGAGAATACCAGACTTATGGCTAGGATTACTGGACTCGATGGAGCTGAGACAGGCTATGAAAGAAAATCCCAAGCTCAGGAAGTGTCACCTATGGTGGATTAGTCTGAATTGTAATTATTTTGTGTCACTTCCAAAATTACTATATTTTCTTTTTTTCAAAGTATTGCAACTTATAAATTCTAATCCTATATAACTAATTTATTTTTATGCATTTATTAATATAAATCCATTATTCTTATCTGATATATTTATTTAGTAGTTATTTTAGGGATATTGTTACCATGCTTATTGATTCTAAAATATTTTAAAAGATTATTTAATAGTTCATATATTAACCAAATAATACAGTGGCTCACAAAAATAACGCAACCATTAAACATAATATTTCAAATTAATGTAATTTTATAATCGTTAAATAAATAATAATAAATTTGAATTTTATTTTATTGTCAAAACTAATATTTCCATATATGTATAGTTCACATGCTGATTTCATCATATGATCGGCAGTATGACCACAATTTATCCATTTTAGGCGTTGCGTTACTTTTGCGGTTTTCAAATACATCCTTTTTTGGAAAAATTAATACCGAAAAAAATATGCTAACTAATTTTATAAAAATAATAAAAAACAAACCCTAACCCGCGCTCTTTAAGATAAAAAAAAAATTCTCCAAGTATGCCACAATTATCCATTGAAAAACGGGCAAGAATTTATGCTCTTCTCGAAGAAGGCTATCAAGCCAATATTATTGCATCTAAAGAAGGTGTCCACAAGTCCACGGTCACCAGACTTCGTCAAAAAAAAGAAGAAACGGGTAGCCTTGAAAATAAAAAAAGACCAGGCCGTCCTCGAGTTCTTTCTGTTCATACTGAACGTAAAATTCTTAGACTTGTCGCTTCTAATGAATGTTCCACAGCAGTTTCCATACAAGGCAACCTTAAAAACCATGAAAAAATCCAAGTTTCAACTGAAACCATACGCCGAACACTTCGAAGAAATGGTTTGGAATCAAGAATTAAAAAGAAAAAGCCTTACCTCAAAAAGACACACCGTAAACGTCGCTTGGATTTCGCAAAAAGGCATAGAAATTGGACTGTGGAGGATTGGAAAAAGATTATCTGGTCTGATGAAAGTAAGTTCATGCTTTTTGGTTCGGATGGACGACAGTACTGCTGGAAGAAGCCAGATGAGCCATTAAGAAGTCCTCATGTTAAACCAACGGTAAAATTTGGTGGGGGTAATATAATGGTTTGGGGCTGCTTTTCAGCAAAAGGCATTGGCAATCTTTGCAAAATCGATGGTGGCTTAAATGCGGAACTTTACCGGCAAATACTTGCAGAAGATCTTATGGAATCCATTTCAGATTGGGGATTAAGTGTTGAAAATATAATTTTTCAGCACGATAACGACCCCAAACACACGGCAAATCTTACCAAAGACTGGCTTTTTGACAATGGAGTGACTGTTCTTGACTGGCCCGCACAATCTCCAGACCTGAACCCCATTGAGCACCTCTGGAATGAAGCTGAACGTCGCCTAAGACACCTTCCAGAACGAGCTACGGGAAGAGAGGACCTGTGGGAAAAGTTACAAGATGTTTGGAACGGAATTGAGGTTGATGTATGTTTAAAATTAATCGAGTCTATGCCAGAAAGGGTAAATGATGTGATAAAGGCTAAGGGGGGATACACAAGGTGGTAGTAACGAGTGGGCTATTAAATAAATGTTTTAGTGCAGCATTTGTTAATTTTTTTTTAGGTTAGTCCTATTGGTCAAATATTGATCGCTAAAAGTCACATAAATAATGCAACGCCAAAAGCTTGAAAACTGCGGTGTAATTTTTGTTCACGTGACTGAATCGGAATATAATTTATTAATTTATGTTAATTTTGATTTTACAAATTTAATAAAATTTATTTTATTTTAATATGCTTTATAATTATAAAATTATACCTATTCAATGTTTTATGTTTAACAGTTGCGTTATTTTTGTGAGCCACTGTATGTAACATATAATTTATAAAATATTTTATATAATATCATAATATATATTAAAATTTTACACATTGTTTTAATATTATAAAGTTATTAATTTCATTGAAATTGGATAATTATTTATTAGTAATAAAGATTTTATAATTAGTATAATAGAAAAAAAATTGTTAAATATAGTAAATATAGTAATAAATAAATATAGGGACCATGACATTTATTGTATAATATTTTAGGGGGTGGGGTATTTGAAGATCTTATAATATATGTGTAATGTAAGATTATATATATTACATGGGAATGGGAGATATAACCATATAGGCTTAAATAAATAGATATATAATAGTTATTGGGTAGGAGGTTAAAATATCACCAAACTGTAAAGCAGTTCAAATGATATTTAACCACCATACCTAATAACTGTTTTTATACAAATATCTAAGATCATATTCTATATAAAAAGGATAGTTAACAATAGGTATTTAACCTATAAATCTAAATGATGTATTAATGCATCAAAATTATTAGAAATATTTATGCAATAAATATTTTATTTAAAAAAATATTAGAATATTAAAAATGATATGATCCTATTTGGCTGCATAATAATTTGTAATATCATATATTACAACCCATATATATATGTATAATATTATTTTATTATAATATACAATTTATATTCAAAATACTTTTTATACCAATAAATTAAAGGAATTATTTAAAATCACCAGTTGTGATTATTATCACTAATAATTATTATTAATCCAATTTTCAAAATTTACCTTTAGCTATATACAGTATAATATATATTAAAATTTTATTATATAATTATATGTAATTTATAATAAAAATGTTTTATTAAAATAGAAAACCCTTTTATTCAGTTAAAATTTGAAAAAATATATAAATATTTAATTTTTAAAATTAATGTTTATTTTTTTTTTCTGCAACGTATGTTATACTTTATTAGAGTTAATGTAATTTACAACTTGTAATACTAAAAATTAGCTATATAATGTAATTAAATATAACACCATCTGTCATTCTAATGAACCCCATATATGCACTGTCAGTGAAATCTTATTCCTGTACAAGTAGAATTGTAGAGACTACAACTTATCTTAGCAGAACTGCCTCATAGTCAAAGGAACTTGATGTCCAAAGACCTGCTGCACTGCAATTTTTATAGCCCCCACTGACCCTCTAAAATGATGAAAGTATACTGCTAGTTCACATAATCACATTATCGCTTGCGTATAAATGCCAAAGTAGGAATTTCAAAAGATAATACAGTAGCCGATCATATGGAGTAGGAATCTTCCAGCCAATCATATGGTAATATAGTTAATTCTTTCACTGTCGTATACAATAGGTGTATATCCATCCAAAATACTTGAGTTGGATATTGTAGATAAGACTCCAATAAAAAATGAATGCTCAGGAAACCAAGAGCTTCATACCTTCCAAATCAGATTATCATATAGGCCAATTTGACTTTGCATGATACGTTTATATCACTTATGTGATAACAAAGAGATAGCATATTAGAATC
>JADRCO010003137.1:0-11026 GCA_021464525.1 Rhizophagus sp. LPA8_4_AMF
ATTTGTAAAAATCATGTAATACATAAAAATTAAGGGGAAATACACCGGTGAAATTTACCACAAGGTGAAATTCACCCTGATGAATTTTTTTTAAGTTTACCAGAAGTTATTATTAAATTAATCCTATTATAATAATTTTTTTTAAAAAATAATATCCAGTTAGAAATTTATTTTTTTAATAAAAAACTAGCTAATAGTTAATATTATAACTCCAGCTCTAAAATTTTTTATAATAATATTTTTACTTATAAATACATTTTTTGTAAGTATATTATATCCTTTTTTCAATTTTAAGTTTAAAATTTAAAATTGCTAAAGCTCACCAGTAGTAATTGTTACCATACTAGCAATATAATATACTTTTGGCTAGAATTAAAAATGTATAAATCACTGGCTAGCATTACATCATAAATTTACTACTGATGACTGTTACTACTGGTGATATTTAGCAATACCTTAAAATTAAAGTATGCTTTTTATTATATTTTGCATATATAAATAATTTTGAATTTTAAGTATATTGAAATGTCGATTTTTATTTGTACATGAGGTGTTCAAACACAGATTTCTAAAAAAGTAAATTTTCTGTATAAATCATATAATGTTGGGCAGAATTAAATTTAATGAAGAAACAGAAGAAAAATAGAATTTGTTAAATAAATCAAAATTGACATTCAAAATAAATTTTGACGCTTTAAGTAAACCTGCAGAGCAGACAAAAATACACATACTATATATTCCTTTTAAAATTATATTTATTAAAAATATTTACATATAATTTATTTTATGAAGTCACGTAATACGTGTATAAACACCCAGTGTAAATTAAGAAATTTTCTATTGAAATATCCTTTATAAATACATTTATATAATATTAAGGGCCATGACATATATTAGCAATATTTTAGGGGATGGGAGGTTAAGCAAAATCTTATGTGACACAAAATCAAACATTTTTATTGGTTAAAATTAGTATTATATATACAATTAAATATTATTGGTTAAAAAAAAATCTTACCTGAAGGTGGGGAGTAAGACTCTATGAAACTAATATTAGCTAATATATGTCACTGCTCTAACCAATTGATAATATATTAGTTACTATTAATATTTTTTATTTAAATAAATTTGTAAAAAGTTTTGTATTTATTAGTTTTTATTTTTATTTAAAAATGTATTAGAAAGGATTTGAAGTTTAGAAAACTTTGAATTTAAAAGTTCTGTCAGATTTTTAATTGTTTATTTTCTATTGATTGTTCTAAATGTATTATATTGGGTATTATTACATATGTATCTTTCAGATTCTTTTATTATACTAGTTTATAAATTGTTTATCTATAGAGTTTATATACATTTTATACAGTATACTTTTCTTGTTAAAAATTTAATATCTTTCTTTAATTTCAGCATAGAAATCTGATGCTAAACTTAAATTTTATTTGAAAATTTAACAGCCCTTTCTAATATAATAATGCTGGTGACATAATATAAACATTAAAATGTAAAATAATCTGCAAGGTTAAAGTATTGCATTATTTTTTTATTTGTAAAAGAATGGAAATGAAATGAACTTGTTGTATTTGAAGTAAGACAAAGACAAAATCTTGTATTGATGATATTTAAGTGTAATGGTATAGCAGACAGGTTTTAAAGAATTTTGGTCCAAAACCGGCTCAACAAAAGCTGAGTCGGTACATGCTTTGGACATAATGACTAACTAAATAAATTATTCCTAAACTATAAATACTAAATTAATTCCCCAATGGCCAAATTTTAAAGTATTAAAGTAGCTATATTTAGAAACAAATACTTCTTTATATTATCCGTATTGCCAACAATGCGGAAATGCTTTTCCAATATCCGTTCTTTCGTTAAATGGGGATAAACTTGTTCTAACCCTAAATTAACCTTATTCATATGATTCCGTCACACGTATAGTTGATAACGATTACCATATTTCTTTTATTATCAGAGTCAATGTAAGACACATTTGTTATTAAAAAAAGATTTTTAAGGAAGCTAACTAAAATTAATAATTAAAATTGAATTTTTTTTTTTAAAAAAAAAAAAAAATATTGGTATGATGATAAAAAAACTTTCGATAATACAATATTTATTAAACAGATGCAAGATAAAGAAGTGATAAACATACAACATATTGTATGTTAAAAATTTGAATTATAAGCGATTAGCGCCAATTACCATATGAATGCAAAACTTGTTTAAAAGATTACACCATATTTGAGAAAGAAACAATGATGCAAGGACCCATGTAATGGCACCATTTACTCCTTGTTTCACAGATTTTTTTGTTCAACTTAAGATAACAAAGTAACTTAAATTAAATTTAAATAGCGCTCTTTTTGATTATTATCTTTATGTATGAGAAAAAAAAACAAATTTTTATTATTATCTTTATGTATGGAAAAAAAACAAATTTTTATTAAAATTTAACTCGTCATTATGATAAAACTTTTAACGATTTCCCGAAAAGTTTATCTTGTTAGTCCGAAGGATGGGGAATATGAAGAATATAATTCTGATGATTGGATTGCAACGACAGCTGCAACATTAATCCCTTCAACTCAAAAAGTTTATATCACAACATCGTTTAATAATCTTTGGGAAATTTCTTTGAATGAAAGGCAATCAAGAAAAGTTAGTTGGGATGGGTGGGGAACTTGTAATGCTTTATTATCAGTACCAAATGATGAAGGGGGACATAAATTATTTGCATTTTGTCATAAACTTTGGTTGGTTGATGATCCAAATACGGGTCATTGTATAGATTTTTTAGGGGGATTTATGGATGTTTGGACAAGAGTTAATGCAGCAGCAGCAGTAGGCCAAAACATCTTTGTTACCACTTCAGCAAATAATTTATGGTGCATTGATAGTACTGGTCATGAAGAACCTAAAAAATTGGGAGGTGGTTCAGATAATTGGTCAACTTGTAGAGCTTTGGTTGAAGTTAATGGTAAATTGATCGCTTTTTGTTATAGTTTATGGGAAGTTAATATTCAAAACGGTAACAGTACTCCTTTCTTTGACGATAATTCTGACGATGCTAAAAGATCTTGGTCAAGTGTAAAGGCGGCTACTGTTATTGGTCATAATATTTATGTTATAAATGGAAGTCAATTACTTGAATTAGATACCATTAATAAGAAGGTTAGGGAAATAAGTAATGATGATTGGGGATATACTAAAGCAATAGTTGCTATCGAAGTTACTGAATAATTATTTAATAAATATTATTCAGTCAATAAAGAAGATTTATTGTTTCACAAAATCGCATATGGTTTAGCGTGATTTTAAATCATATTGTCGTATAGTATTGTGCATTTGCGCTTACGTTATATTATATAAACAAAAAAATCCTTTTTTCACATAAGTAAGCCACATGGTTTAAATGATATGTATAATTGGTTACATGTCCTTTTTTATTTGTTAAGGAATTTATACCCCAACGGATTAATTTTTATAAACAATAGTGTCGCTTTAATATATTATTTTTAATGACATCATTATCAAATTTCATAATTATCCTAATTAATGTTTATAAACAATTAAAAAATTTAACCGAGCCGATTATGTCGGTCACTTGCATGTCAGTAAAGACGCTACGTCAATCGCGTGATCTTGGATTTCTGCATAAGGAAAAAAGAATTCTTTACTAACAATTTCACGTTAATGATCAAAAGATTATTCACTTTTAAGTGTGAAATCTCATTTTCAGTTTTTCTATAGTGCTCTATAATATTTAAATTTTTCTCAAAACTTTCAAATTTAAAAAATAAAAATTGTTGCTGCTAAATTTAAAATCAACTAAATATTTTGACAAAGACCAATTCGTTTATTCTTCGATTGATATTCTACCTGCTGTCATAATTTTCGGTTGCCTAATAAAGTCCTCCTTGCATATCTAATAGTAACTCTATAATGAGGTTTAGTGCGACTTGTGGAAAATCTCTGTCTGGTCTTATCAAAATCTGGTTGGCGATGACAATTTTAATTTGATCATTGTTATATTATCTGATTCAATATCATTTTGACAGATTGTCTAAAATGTCATTACGTGATATTCCAAAATTATGGGAATTAAGGCTAACAGCTTGTAGTTCTCTGTGCTCTTAAATTTAACAAGAAACTTTTAAAACAACCAACCATTATTTTCTATTATGCTTGTTTCAATATTAGAACTCTGAATGATAGAAACGGAATTGAAGTATTGAGTGATAAAAAACAATAATAATTACTATAATTGTATTTTATTCCAAGGACATAATTCCTTTCTATTTTAAAAAAGTTTAACATTTAAATCTTACTAAAATATTTTTTCATCGTCCCCTCAGTAGGTGGTGAAATGTAGTTCGATCTCTTATAGATAGAGTCTCATGATAGTACATATATTGCTTGATTAGACATGTGATTCTGATTAATAAGAAATAAGAATCGCATGAGAAATATAATGTTCAGATTATTACAGGATAGATTATCTTCACGTGCATAGATGTTTCGCCTTAAAATATTACAATATATATAAAAGAAGCAATTTTAAGACTGCACATAACTAAGAAAAGCAAAGTTTTATTCACAAAAGACTTTAAGAGACATTTAAATAAATTATAAAAGAGACAAAATTGAATTGTTGTTTCAGACTTTTTTTTACTTTAAAATGTTTCGATCGTTTACGAGTCAAAAATTGCTGCGCATTTAGTTGACTAAAACCGCATAATCACGTGAGTTGAATCATTCCTATAAAAAGCCGTCTCCCGGCATCTTTAAATTTTAAATTTTTTTACACAGTCAAAATTAAAATGGGGACATTATGATGTGATAATAGAAGTTGAAAAAGCAATTATAGAAGAATTTTCATGCACATATAATTATTTTAGGTCACCGGGTTTCATATTTTTAGATTTTTAGACGACAATTATCTTCTAAAAAAAAAATGACGGTACTGGATTAATTAATTTGAAAGTTTCAAATATTTTACCGGAAACCTTCCAAATTATTTTAAGGTGAGAGTAAAAATAAAAAAAAAATAATAAAATAAAATAAAATGTAATTTATTATAATACGTAAAATTTCTAAATAAATTTCTAAAATCAAATTTTATTATTTTTTATATATTTTAGTTATGATGGATTTATTTTATTAAAGGATGGTGTCATTGTATCGGATATTTTCAGTATATTAATTGCAAAAATTACAGAAATTAATTGATCACTTACAAGAAAATCAATAATTTCGACTGATTTATTAAACAAGTATGAAATCAACTTCGTGGACTTACAACGAATATTGTACAAATTTAATGTCTCATGATTTTAGTATTTTATTTTGACGATAATACAATCGAAAGTATAATAACTCCGGAGGAGCAAAAAGAGATTGAAAGTCTTACTTTTGGAATCCGTATTAAGTTGAGGTCTCGCGAAACCTACTTTATCAAACGATCCACAGATGATGAATTTAAATTAATGGAAAATACTTTTTACCTCACATTATTATATACTAAAGAATGTTGGAAAATGTTCATCCTAATAAAAATTATTGATGCTTAAAGCAGTGATAGTGAATGAATTCTAACGAGAATTATTTACCTAAAAACTTGATTCAAAAGTAATTAATGTTAAAATAATTTCGTTGGCGTCAAATTGGATTGATAAAATAGAATGTATGAGAAAGGTTTCAATTTAGAGAAAAATTGTATTTACCTTGTGAATTTAAATTATTATCAAGGGGAAACCGAGATGGATTTTATCCTCACGCATTTAAAGATTATATAGTTATAAAAAGAATCTGATCACTTCCCTAAAACTGATGAAATAATTGGCCCATAATATGGAAATCAGAGTCTACTAAAAATGGGGCAATTGCAGAGATTGTTTATTTTTCCGTTAAGGCAAAAAATATAGGTTTTAAGGATGTAATTAAAAGATGAAAATTACGCTCTCAAGAATTATAATAGAGGTGGATCAGAATTTGGCGATCAAAAGATAATCCAAATTTTGAAATAGTTTATTGTCAACGACATCATCACGAAAAAAGATAAGAGATATAGAAGAAGGATAACGAGGTAGTTCGAATTTTCAGGAAAATCAAATAATTGGAAGCGGGAATAAAATGTTGAAACATTTATGATTTTATATAGTGAGAAGGAACGTGTTAAATAAAGTAATTAAATTAAAATAAATCTTTAACCAAATATTTCAAGTATTTTTTTTTTTTTTGACGATAATTGTATATTATACTGATTATTGGATTAAATCATCCAATGATAATATTACCCGTTCATGATAAAGTTCCCACTACTATCTAATGATTTTATTATTATAACCAATGTGACAACTGACCAAAATAACAATTATGTTAAACTTATGTGACTATATGACAACGAGAGACCTAGGATTTATTTAACAAAACTACTAACAAGAAAACAAATTTATATCTAAAATGTTATATACAGTGCCATATTTAATAAATTCAATTACGAAAATTATATAATCTCGATCCATTATTTATACCAAAAATACTAGCCATAATTATTTCTCTAACCCATCTTGCATCACCACATTTTAACAGTTCATTCATTTTATCAGCTGATTCTAATTTCTTCCAATTATTATATATATATTCTAAAGCGATATCTTTAAGATCATGATTTTGAGTTTGCCATCCTAACATTAATATTTCGTCCCAATTATCATCATTGATCATCTTAATTATTCTTTTAGATACAATCATCTTTAATTCTTCAATTTCCCTCATTTCTGATTCAACATATATTTCTTTTAAAAGATTAAAATCCAATTCTTCATCAAGATTATCTGTATAAAGAAATTCAATAATTTTATGAAAACAATTATATGATACATTATTAATTTTAATAATAGGAGAGTTCGATTCTAACCATTCTCCGTTAAACATTCTTTTAAAATATTTGGATTTCATCGCTAAAAACATTCTTGAAGCTTTAATTTCAGCATTACAATCAAATTTAAATGTAACATCACAAAAATTATTATTATTAAAAAATTCTTCTTGTGGTGGAATTGAGAATGATGATGATTTGTTAAAATCTAATAATGATTTGTTATTATCTTTTTGAATATTATAAGTAGCTCGAACAATTAAATCAATTCTAATACTATTATTATTATGATCTAATGATAAAACATCTCCAATTCTACAAAATGTTGGATTTCCCATATAATCACGATCGGATTTTTTAAAATTGAAACTTGCATTATCAATTTCAATTTCTTGTGTTTTTATCAACTTATAATTATCATCAATATGATCTTTTTTAAATAAATCAAATTTCATTATTATATTTTCCCTTAATTTCATTTGATTTTGTTTTTCAAAATCTGATTGAAATCCTAAAATATATAATGAAATATATCTTCTAGATTGATATGCGTATCCATGTGGATAAAGTTCAATACGCCAATCGTAAAATGGTGGTGAAGTAAACCTTTCACTAATCATCGGATGTCCCGTTTCTGTTTCTTTATAAATATCTTGAAAATCTTTTATAAGCCAGTTATATTCAAAATATTCTTCATAAGTTTGTGTTGAAAAACTATTTCGTGTATTAGAAGTTGTCATGATATTTGATAATAAAAAGAAACAATGAAACCGAAATTTGTTGTCTTAAATAAATATTTTTTCGTGTAACTTACCTATAATGAACGTCATTTCCAAAGATTACACAAAATGATACTCTACTGATTATAGTATTCTAAATATAAAAATTGTGGGAATATTGCATTTATTACTTAAAAAATACTTTTAAATAAAAGTTCAAATTATTTTCGCTGATTTCTTTCGTTATCCGGATGAAATAATTTACAAAATCAAAAATCGGTTAGGGATGCAAAAAATTAATAAACATCGATAATCATGATGAATGACACCATGAATTCGCTTTTAAGCAAGAATTTCTTGTTCTGAACTTCTGATCATAATTGTTTATAGTACAGAACTACCCTAATATTTTAATTCTAACGTGATTACGCGTAAAAAAAAAAATATAAAACTCATAAGTGGTAGATTGACTTTCCTAATTAATAATATACGTAATGTGATACAAAAGATTCGAAGGTGCATGTAAACTGCAATATAGAACTTTAATTTTACTAGAATTTCGAACTATATTTATTTTTTAAATCCCGGATTTATTTTAACTTATAATGTATCTGGTTTCTTTCGTTTCTTTCGAATTATTTGATGAAATAAAAGAACCGACCTTCGGTTTTCGAATTTATTATATTTCGGTTCGTTGTATCCGGATTATTGCATCCATTTCCTTCGTTTATTCGAATTTTAATTCGAATTAAGAGAAACCGGATTTAAATCCGAAGATCGAATACCAATTCCAACATCTAAATTAAAGCTGAAAAAAAACATTTATGTTTTATATGGTAAGGATTGTATGTAATCTTGGTCGCTAATTTTTTGATTCATAATAACTAAAACACGTTAAAATTGGATAACCAATAAGCAATGACTTACTATGCATTGTGATTGTTCTACGTCCCACTTGAACTTGTGTCGAAATTCGTTTGAAGTTAAGAGATTACACAAATACTAATTAGTAAGAACGAAAATCTTCCTGAGCCAGCAAGTTACGAAGAAGCAATATTTAACGGTGATGCACAACAATGAAATTCTCAATCTAAGATACGTTTATACTTCCATACAAAGATCCGAGGTTAAAGACGTGTGGAAACGTATAGCAATGATCAAATACCGGGATACAATGGTAAGGCAAACGACTTAGACGAGATTATCAATTACTTAGGTACAGTCAAGATGCGGATACCTTTTATTTATGGAAAACACTTATGGAAAAACAATGAGCAGTTCTTATGAGTTATCTTATTAAACGACGAGCGAGTGAATCAAGTTAGAATGATATTGAATATGAAGGATGTGGAAAATGGGAAATTCTGTCCGAGTCCCCAAAGATCCGTCATCGGACGAATACGAACACAAATAACAATTTCTACGAATCCTAAACATACGAAGGTGAATAAGGGGTACAAGGGGAAACAAGTAGAAGTTCAATCAACTTCAACGACAAGTATACAACTAATACAGACGCAAAAGTTGGAACTGCGGAAGTAGTTTAAATAATAGATAAATTTCGTCATGGAGTTTTGAACGCCGAAGCTGCAGATTTCACGTCATGACCGAACTAGGAACTAAAAAAGGATAATTTGGACCTGAGAAAGTGATGGAAGTAATTCAAGATACTCATAACACATTAGATAGATCGAGCGAATCAAAAGACTTCACGTGATCTTTCTAATGAGTTAGTTGAAGATTATAATAATATTAACGCAATTTGTGCGGAAAATCTTCAAAAGACCACAGAAGTTAAACCGCATGGCAAACGCGCTAATTAACATAGTTATCGCGGAAGGAAGAAATTCCAATTGCATAATAATTGGAATTATAAACGGAATTAATTGTTCGGATAAACGGATGATATTTTATTAAGTATTAGACTTTATCTTTTTGTTTTATGTCTGAATTAATACTATGATGAATAGGTAACTAAATATACGGACAAGTGGAGAATTTTTGGACGGCTTTTAGTTAGATTTGTCGCGAATAGATCAATTTAGATGTTTTTTTTGGTTTAGTGTTTTCTTTATAATATAGGCGTGTAGTTTTTTTTATGGTATCTAAGTTTTTGTATCATTTATATAGGTAGATAGGTTACATTTTAAATAGTTCTTAGTATAGATTGGTTAACTATAGAGTCATTTTTACTTTTGTAATTTCGGTTCTAGGTATTTTTGAATAATTATGTAATCTATCTACGCAGATGTGAGTAATAAATAAAATGCGCTGTTAACTTTTTTTTTAAAAAAAAGAACTTGTGTCGAAATAATTTTTTTTCTCCACTTAAGTTTGTATCCTGGTATATTTTCTTCCCAGTTAAACATTGACGGCACTGCGACTTAGGGCACATTATGCACCACTCGCTATCACGTGACTGATAAATTTCACTGCCTGAATACACGTGATTTGCCACGCTAAGCTATTCCTCAACCCGACTTATTTTTGTAATTCTCGGACCTTAAACTCTGAAAAATGAATTTGCATAATTTACATATCAAATAATAGAATCAAATGAAATGGCATTTATTATACTACAATAGATAGTAGATACATTACAAAGACAATTAGGTGAAACGTTCCAATCATGTATTAAAATTTTATGAACCATGTAGTCCTTTTCCAGATTCTGAAGCTATTGGTGGAGATATATATAGTGTATATTCATGAACGCGCGAGTAGATTACATAATTGAATTGTGACCCGCTAGAACTACAAAATTAACGTAGCAAAACATTAAAAAGAGAAATCCTTCCTTGGCTTTACAGACTGGAAAGATTCCTAATAAAATATTTTAAGTAGATTTCTATTTATAGATATTATAGGTAGCTATAATTGAAATAATGTGTAAAACTTTTTTATTGTTAAAAGATTTTTAATGTAATCTGCAGAATTCACAATTCTTGCTTGTCTAAATTATATACTTACAGTGATGAGCATAATTTTCTCAAATAGGATTGTTTCATAGAGGAACAGAAATACAATTGTACCTCATGCTGTAAAGCTCATGGAGCAGACTATTTATAGGAATCCTCAAGTAACTTGCTAATTTGCGATTTTTTTTTTAGTTGCTTGAAGAGTAACGTTCCAAAGGAATTGCATAACAACAATGTGTTATGTACAACATCAAATCATAAAAAAACAGGTCGTCAGTTATACTTAATGAGACAATTGAGACGTGCACTATCTGAAGTAAATTGACTACATTAACCTTAATAAAGCCAAATGTAAAAAAATTTACGTTGTTGTCTCCGTGATTAGAGTTACAATCCGCGGATAATCCGTCAACCGTTATCCGAATCCGTCGGATCAGTTTGGTAGAAGATATCCGAAAGTCGGATAACTACATCATCCGGATATCCTTGACGGATCATCCGGATCATCC
>JADRCO010003138.1:0-11004 GCA_021464525.1 Rhizophagus sp. LPA8_4_AMF
TCCAATTTTTAAAGTTATCCTTAAATCTTTTAGCATTACAAGGTTGACACCATTTTTCTCCTGTGCCAGGTTCATTACATTCTCCACATATTCCATATACTTGTTTTCTTTTTTCTAAATCTTCCATATAAACTATTTTATCATCTATCTCTTCTGCTGATTCAGTAATTAAACCAATAGTATAAAAAAAAACATTATTATTCAAATTAAAAATTCAATAATGTTATATTATTAATGATAAAATGTATTGTTTTACCTGATATTTATCATATTCAACAATCTTCCATAAATTTCTTTTATTTTCTTTAGGATTCATGTTTGATATTTCCATACTAACTTATTTGGATTTATATACGTAGATTACAATTTACTTAGTAAATTCAAAGATAACGCTAATCATATAATAAAATGAAATGTAACTGGTAAAAAAAAAATTTTTAAAATTACGGAGTTCGGACAAATTTATTTAACAAATAGCCCTGTGCAGCATGTGTAACATTCAAAATTTTGATACAAAAATTCTATATATGATACTCTATTGATCGGCATAAGAAAAATCAATTAACAATCGGATCAAATAAAAATAATTTCAGCCTAAATAACTAGCTGTATGTAGCTTGTTGTACTTGTTGTGTTGCAACAGGATTAATGTAGTTTAAATCAATATAATAATTAATATTTAGATAAATTATCAGATATATTAGTGTTAATTAGAAATAAATAAATACAATGAAAAATGAATAATAAAGAAAAAAAATTGAGAAGTTAATAATAAATAATAATAATAATAATAAATTCAATAAAAAAAAAAAACTGAAAAATAAAATATTTTTTTTTTAAAAAAAAAAATTGAACTCAATTAAAATCATCTTTTTTTTTAGTTTGAAAAAAAAAAATGAAAAAATAAAAAACCAATTCTTTTTTTCGGTTTGAAAAAAAAAAAAATGAAAATAAATTTTAAAAATTTCGGTCTATAACTCTATAATGCTAAATAAATAAATAGTTGGTTTCTCATCACCATGTACCCCATTAACACCAACAAATTTTCACCTCCACGTGATTTTTGTGGCGAATAAGCCACTTTGTAAAAATTATTCTTAGAAAATTTTTTCACCTCCGTAACGATACTAAAAGTTAGTTTTTTTTTAACTTTTTAAATATAAAGAAAATCAAAATTTCATACTTTTGCTTATAAAAAATATTTATTTTCATGCTTATAAATTTTGAACATCTTTAATAAAAAACATATATTATTTACTTAATATAAACATTATTTGTTATATTATAATATTATAATTTCATCTTTATTAGATAAAAAAATAACATAAAAAAAAAAATAAAAAGTAATGTCTTTTATTATTTATTGATTAAATATTATAAATACCGTATTGTCTAAAAAAAATGCAAAACCGTGTTACGTTGGGGTGTTCCGCCAACATAGTTTAGCAAACCTATTTCAAGTCCTATAGTAAAATTTACTATTAATTTTTTTTTGATGCTCATTTCCGTTATAGTATATTTATATATTGGGCAGTTATGTTTTGAAGCCGGTTTTATTTCCGAAATTTAGGTTTATTTAATTTTTAACTATAAAAAATTCTATAGTCATTGTTAATTTACTAATGTTAATGTACCTATAATTATAATAATAAAATAGCTTCAAATAATACAAGTTACAATTACAGTTTTGATTATTAAGTATTTTTCAAAAAGCTCTGTTGCAATATCAGGCCCAGTTTGCTGAATTTGTACTTCTTGAAGTATGGATTTTCTTACTTCAATTATTTGTTTCCGTATGTCTTTATCAGGAAATTGGAATTAAAGAAATTAAATCTATTCGTCGCCTATCTTCTTTAAAAATGATATTTCTGAATTAGTATCATTATTTAGCCTTGTTAACCGCTCTAAAGTATTTTCAAGTTTTGATTCATCCATATTATTTAAATTTTCATCAATTTTTCGTTTTTTGTCATTTTTCTTTGCCTCTAGCTTCTGAGTTTCTATTTCATGAGTTTTTTTTAAATGTTGGGCTTGTTTTGAAATTCGAGACATTTTCCCATTAAATTTTTCGAAACTTTAAAACTTTAATAACTCTTGCACTATTGACATTTGTATAATATTAAAAGTTTAAACAACTACATGATAACTTTGAGAAACTTAAATTACCTCGTTTTTTTTGGTAAAATCTTGAAGAAAAAAATTTTCCTATGAAGCTATGCCCGAAAGTATCAATTTTTATTATAAAAATAGATTTTTTTTATTTTTTTTAAAAAACATGGTATTTTACGAAAGAAATAACTGTTCAGAGCACTCTCACGAAATTTGGAATGAGAATAAGAGAAAGTTTCAATGTTATTAGAGTATAAAAAGTGCACCTATTTAGTGAGAGATTTCTTATAAACTAATTTTAAATTATAGTATTACATAGTTTAATACGGATAAAAATTCCATATTTATAATAAAATTTACATATAATAACTGTTTAATATATTCAATAAATTTAACATATAAAATATATCTAACAAATTACATATATTTAATAAATTTAATAAGTTTTATATATCCAATATATTAAATATGTTTGATATGATAATCCATGTTATGAATGTTTAACTTTTACCATTCAGTTTCGGACCATCGATCTATTCCGGACCAGCACCTGATGATCACATGACAATACTATACACACTAATTCTTAACAAGTATAGCTTTAATTATAACTGCGCCTAACTCCTCCTATGTGACAAAATAAATAAATAATAAATTATAACTGCGCCTAATGATTGAAATATGTTACACACAATTACCGTATAGTTCCGAAATTAAGCGTCCCTGGAAATAAGCACCCCTTACCAGAATTATGAAGATTTTGGCCAGAATTATGAGGACCTTGGCCGGAGTTATGTGTAAAAAAGGTGCTTAATTTCGGAACTATATGGTAATTGACATGAATCGTGCGACTATATCGGAATTATTGTTCCGAAAACTGATATAATTTACCCAGTTCGGCATAATAATAAAATTTAATATCTTCCCTTTTCAATTACAATATGGCATGCTCAAAAATATTCTTAGGAGATTTACCTGAATTAACATATGAAATTATAAAATATTTTCAGTGTGATTATTCAACTTTACATTCATGCATATTAGTTAACAGATTATGGTGTCGTTTAGCGATTCCATTATTATGGGAAGATCCGTTTTCAATTTGTACCAAGAACTATGATTTTATTGAAATTTACTTACATAATAATTTAAATGATGATTTTATAACAAAATTAAATGAATATAAACCTATTAAAAATTCATTATCTACGAATATACTGTTCAATTATCCTAGTTTCTTAAAATATTTGAACATATATAAGTTTATCACTTCTGTTTGGAACTGGCTTAAAGCATTCAAAAATGAATATCTTTTAAAAGATTTTGATTCAGTATCTAAGTCACTATTTAAAATTTTTATTGAAAATGAAATAAATTTACATACTCTTGAAATTGAGATCTTAGGTACTTATTATGGTGCATATCTTAATGATATTCTTGAGTTAATTTTACAAAACCAAAATTTTATTCACAATATTAGAAATTTGAAACTTTATATCAGCAAAAACCAAGAAAATACGATAATTAATAATCGTATATCACAAATAATTCATTTACATCAAAATCTTAAGAAAATTTTAATAGATAAAAATTATTCTTTATATAAATCATTATTATTATCAAAAGATTATAATTGTTCAAATACTTTAAATACAATTACTTTCTATTACGTCGATTTTAAAGTAACATTATTCAATTTTGATGAAGTATTTAAACAATTAAATGTTTTAGAATCAGTTCATATCTTTTATTGTACTTCTTTAAATAGTAGATTTATTCAACAAATTATTAATTTAACTAAACCATTTAAATTGAAATCTTTATTTATAAATGGTATACCTGAATCATTAGAACAGTTATTACAAATATCTGGTGATTATTTGGAAAATTTCAGTTCTGGATTTAATTATGATCTAAAATTAAGACAAGTGTTATTAGATTTAATTATAAAGTATTGTAAGAATATCAAATTTCTTGATTTATGTGAATTTGAAAGTCAGATTACTTATAAACTATTAGATTTAATTGAAAGTATTAAAGAAAATCTTAATTATCTTTCAATCAATATAGGTTATTACTATTTACCAGAATGTTTCGTATTACTAAATTTAGGACAAGTTCTCCCTTCTAAATTAGAATACTTAAGTTTGATACTTACTGTTGAAGAAAGTCATTTTGGAGCATTCTTAGAAAATTCTCAAGATATATTTATTAATAAATTGTTAATAAGACTACAAAGTGGTAGTGATGATATTTCAAATTATATAAAGGAATATATTATGAAGGAAAAAAGAGTCAAGTATTTAGCTATTAAGGATATTAAAAATAATAATGAATTGTTTGATTTGAGAGATGAAGTGGAGGAATTCAAGTTATATAATATAAGAGTTCGACGTTATAGTGATTTATTTATTGACGTTAATAATTTTATAAGGAATATTGATTAGTTATAAAGATGTAAGTTATTGCAATTGATAATTAAAAGTTGCTTTATAAATTTAATTTTCTAAAAATAGGAAATGGTGTACATTCATTTTTTTTAAACACTATCTTTTGTGCTTTTTCCAATTATCTGTATTTATATCTAATGTTGTTTAAATAAATGTTTTAAACCATGTAATTTACAAGCAGCTTACAAAAATATTTTATTGATTTATTTAACTGCACACATTTTTCTTATTACAGTAAATCAAAGTTAGCTAAGTAAAATAAAAAAATGATTGTTTACTACGAAAAAAATAAAGTCGAAACATTAGAAACATTTCTTAAATCAATTAAATAAAAATCATTGATTTTATTTTGTTTTTTAAAAAATATTTTTATTTAATAAATATGAGATAAATGAACAAATAAGTACATAAAAGTTAAAACATAAAAGATAAATATTTAAGACCAAAACTTCATCATCGTCCTATTCTTCAGTTTTGATCGATATATTTTATAATTTTATCAAAAAAAAAAAAAAATTCAAAATTATTGAAAAAAAAAAACTATCAACAAAATTTTAAACTATAATAGTGGGCAGAAAAAAAAAAAAATTCAAAAAATATAACAATTCTAATTTACTGTAACCATCACCAAATAGAAATTACTACTTTGGCTCTAAATTATCCAGTTGCTTTTAGATCTGTAATCCTAATTTAAAAAATGTATAAATAAAAATAAATAATTAAAGCATAAATAAAAAACATTATAAATACGTAATAGAAAATACTATTTACCATCTTTACCATCTCCACCAATGTTTAATTGAGAAATATCAATTTGAAGGGATTCTATTTAATTGGTTAAAAAAAATTAGTATATTATTCTTTAAAAAAAAATCAACTTAATTTGAAATTTTTTTACTAATATACCTAAAGATCCCGTACTAATCATATTACCATTTTCCTCATAATAATCATCAGAATTTTCTGTTTCAGGAAAATTATTATTATCGAATTTTAATTGAGAAACATCAATTTTTAAGGATTCTATTTAGCGAAATAAGATTTATTAGTATTTACTTATAAATAGATTTTGATTACTTTTTTCTATAAAATATACCTGAAGGTTTCATGTTAATATCGTCATTTTTTTCATTTTTTTCGTAAATATCATTAGAATTTTTTAGTTCGTTAATATTTTTCAATTTAGAATTATCAATTTGTAATGATTCTATATATGATAGTGATTATAATATTATTAGTATTTTTTACAATTAGAACAATTAATTGAATTTCTTTTGCTAATAAATACCTAAAGTTTCCTCGCTAACAATATTATCATTTTCTTTATAATAATCATCAGAATTTTTTGGTTCAGGAAGATTGTCAAAATCAAGTAATCTACTAGTATAAATAGCTTCTGAATGTGTTTCATATGATATTCCTAAACTGATTGATGATAAACTTGATAATTTATTATTGATTACTTCTGCTTCTTCAATTTGTTCTCTTATATTTGTAAAACTAACGACATAATATTTATTAGTATCCTGCGAATTAAATGATTCTTTAAACCATTGATTTAAATTATTTTTAATTTCTTCTGCTGTTGGTCGATTTAATGGGCTTGCATCCAAGCATCTTTTAATTAAATGCACAATCAATTGAGGTACCTTAATATTAAACCTTGGTCTAAGTCCTTTACAAATTTTTATTGCTAAATTATTATCATGACTAACATCATGATATGGAGGTAATCCAGAAATTACTTCATACATAATTATACCAAAACTATAAATATCAGCAGCTTTGGTATAATTTTGACCTCGTAAAATTTCAGGAGCAATATAAGGTAAAACACCATATAATTTGTTTTTTCCATTCTCTGACAAATTATAATCTACGGGTTTACATAATCCAATATCACTTATACAAGTAACACTTGCAAGCCTTAAAATATTACCTATATGTAAATCACGATGTATTAATTCTTTTTCATGAATACATTCAATTCCATGTGCAATGCTATTTAAATAATGAATCTTATCACTCCAACTTAATTTGTTATAACTTGTATCTAAATAATTTCGTAAATTTCCATTTTCCGCATAATCTAAAACCATAATATAATTTTCCGTTTCTGGGTCTTGAGTTATTCCATAAAATTTAATAACCCGTTCATACAAATTTACTTTATAATGTAATGTAATCTACATAATTATAAAATAAGGATTAGTACCAAAAAAATTAAATAATGATTAAGTAATTATTAAATATTCACCTCATTCATAAATTCAAATGTAATATTTTTTGAATTATTTAGGCTTTTAAGAGCTACAAACATATTTTGATCGTTTCTTTTCCAGAGTTGATAGTTATTATCCCATTTATCTACAAATCCATCAATCCACGTTGCTCTATACACTCTGCCAAACCCACCTTTTGCAATATATTTAATATCACGAAATCTATTGTAAGGTATCCATTCTAATGCTTGCATTCCATTCTCATGAGCTAATAGCTGAGAATCCTGAATAAATTTATCAATATCATCATTACCGCTAGTCCAATTTTTAAAATTTCGCCGAAAATATATTGAATTACATAGAACATTGCATTTTTCACATATATCATTCAAAATCAGCATATAATTCTTGGTTTCTTGATCTTGAGTTATCCCATAAACTTTATGAGGCGCTGCGATCTACAATAAAATAAAATACATTAATTAATAAAAAAAGAATTTCAAACGTTGTTTAGGTATTAAATGGTGCAATACAATGTGATGGTTAATTTGCATTACAATTTACAAAGAAAATAAAAACAAATTTAAGATACCTTATTTATAGATTCTGATGTAATATTTGCTGGATCATTTAAAATTTTCAGAACCACGAACATATTTTGTTTATCTCTTCTCCAATTTTGATTATTTTTATCCCAACAACTCACATTTCCATCAATCCAATTTGCTCTGTACAAATTGTCAAGCTTATCCTTTACAATATCATAAAATCTATTATTAGGTACCCATTCTAATGCTGTTGATGCATTATGATGAGCTGATATCTGAGATTCCTGAATTAATTCATCAATATCATTATTTCCACTAGTCCAATTTTTAAAATTTCGCTGAAAATGTATTGAACTACACACTTCTTCACATTTTTCACACATATCATTCAAAATTACCATATAATCCTTGGTTTCTGGATTTTGAGTTATTCCATAGATTTTATAAGGTCCTGCAAACTATAATATAATAAAATTAAATACATTAGTAAAAAAATTTTTAGCTATTTTATGTGCTGATCACCATTTTAATGGCGCAATACAATGTATTGTCAATTTATTTATAAAGAAATAAAAAAAACAAATTTATAATACCTCATGTATAAAACCTGATGTAATATTTTCTGGAACATTAAAAATTTTCAGAACCACAAACATATTTTGTTTATCTCTTCCCCAATTTTGATTATTATCATCCCAATAGCTCATATTTCCATTAACCCAATTTGCTTTGTACACCTCGCTAATTTTGTCCTTTTTAATACCATGTAATCCTTTATTGGGTATCCATTCTAATACTTTTGATACTTCATAGTTAAAGTGTGCTGTTAGCTGTGATTCCTGAATTAATTTATCGATACCATCATTACCGCTAGTCCAATTTACAAAATTTTGCTGAAAGCGAGTTGCATTACATTCACTATTACATTTTCTACACTTAATAGCATCATAAACCACCATATAATTCTTGGTTTCTGGATCTTGAGTTATTCCATAAACTTTATAAGGTTCTGAAATCTATATTATATAATAAATTAAATACATAAACAAAATTTGGAATTATTTTATTTCATAACAAATTTATTATACCTTATACATAAATTCTAATGTAATATCTGCTGGTTTATCTATAGTCTTCAGACCTACTGACATATTTTTTTCATTTCTTTTCCAATCTTGGCCTACGTCATCCCAATGACCTATATATCCATCAATCCACTTTGCTTTATATACTTTAACGTTTGTGATATATTCAACATCACAAAATTTATCGTAAGGTATCCACTCTAATGCATGGGACTCATAATAGCTATGATCTGAAAGCTGATTATTTTGAATAAATTTATCGATATGATCATTTCCACTAGTCCAACTTTTAAAATTTTGTTTAAAATGTTTTGCATTACATTCATAATTACAATCACATGACTTAATCAGTTTTTTAATGCTTTTGGTAAAAGAATCCATTGTCGAATTTTTTTTTTTTTTTCAAACTAAATTTAAATGCATGTAAAAAAGTAGAAGTTAGAAAATTTTGAGGTAGTAAGGGGAAAATTTTTTTTCAGCCCGATCAACACTTATGCATAAATGCATAATTATATATTGTTTGATCGGCCATTGAACCAATGGCGATCGTAATGTGGGCATGTGGGCTTCCGGTTATCTGCCGATCATTTTCAATTTTATTTCACGTGTATTTTCTTGATAGCCGATTGTTAAAAAATTTAGGAAAACCTTTGAGCAAAATATAATGCGTTCATTCAGAAATAGTAAAAAGACGAAGCATATTTTAGGTTATTCAAAATTTATGTCCATATGTTAAATTTTAATAAAGCGAGTTGAATAAAAAAATTTTATTATTATATGAGGTCGCTTTCGCAATTAATAATACATGATAAAAAGACTATCCCGCTCTAATGGAGATATGAAGAATAGCAGGAATAACAGCAGGTTTAACAATAAAGTTAATCTAATACTATGTTTAAATAAATATTAGTCAATGATCTATTTATAGTATAATAATAATCAAGTAGGTAATATATACTGTAAATTAATTCTTAAAAAGAAATTATATAATATTCATTAAATTGAATTTTTAATTTTCCATCAGGATATAAGAAAATATCATAGTCGTTCTTGTATATTAAAAGGCATCGTTAAACCAATTTTTCTGTGTTACTGTAAATATGTGGCGCAGCTGCACAGCAAATGTTTTAACGAATCAACACTGATTCACACTCTTTCTGTTTACAATAATAACGGTTATTTAAAATTAATATAAATAAAAAAAATAGAGAAGATATATTATTGTAAAATTAAAATTATTCGATAAATATAAGAAAGTGTAATAAAAATAATCTCTTTAAAACAAATAATAATTCTATGTGTAATAAAAGAAAGAATAAGCCTATTAATAAACACAGTAACTCTATGTAAAGTATGATCGGTGGCATTTACATTTTCGTGCGTGACGTTAACCAATATAAATTTATAACACCACACAGTATCCATAAATTAAATTAACAAAGTAAAAAATGTTTTTTCAGACTGATTACATTTGAAATCAGGGATTGTGGAATAGATGCCACATTTTTTAATAAATTTTATAAATCCTTAATTTTGGTCCGTTCTGTAGATCTGCCCATATGTGTACGAAAATTCAAAGTTGTACGAAATTTAAGGTTGTGCGAAAATATTTTAAATTTTCGTACGTACTAGTAGTCTAGTACCTTTGCAGAAACCTGGTGTTTTGTCCTTAGTCGTTAAGTGAACGTCATGAATTAGGCATGAATTCATTACAAAAAGCTTAATGAAATGTAAAAACATCGCTATCGTTTCAATTCACAATAATAAAATTAGCGGTAAGTATTTAACAAAATAATTAATTCAGAAATCAATGTAACTCATATTATTTGCTTTGAACATTTTAACATTCTCTTTACTTGAAATATTCTCAATTAAAAATATATTAAATAATTAAAAAGGCCTAACACTTTAATTGAATGTTGGGTGACTAAGAGTAAACAAATGTGTTAATTTTTTAATATTCGTGAAAAAAATAGATATTCTTTTAATGAAGCTACCATAATACATTTATTCAATTTTACAGCATGATTTCATTGCTTTCACTAAATGAAATATGCCTAGGAAGTCTAAGTTGTCCAGCATGTATGGAACCATTCAAATATTAATTTTTATTAAAACAACCCTAATATTTATAACGAAACAATTATTAATACTTTTATATGAATTACTGTGATTTTTTCATTTTATAGCAGCGTATTAGTACTTTTTTTTAAATGATACTAGGATTCCTTTATATAAATCATGTGCAATTTTATTTTTTCCTGATTCATCATACCGTACATTATTTGTTTATAACTATTACACTGTTTACACAAATGCAAACAAATATTTTGATATTTCTACAATAAAATACAAATTAATCCAACATGATTGTAAGACAATAAAAAAATCACTTTGAGAATTCTTCAAACAGGAGCCGATGTCACTAATATGTTTTGGGAAAATAAAGATCAACAAATAACTTTGATTTAATTTCCTCCTATGAAATATGTCATATTACTAAAGATGGTCATCGGTCCTACCGGTCCTACTCAGTCCTAGGACTGCCGGTCTCAAGACCGGACCGCGGTCTTTCGGTCTTTCGGTCCTG
>JADRCO010003139.1:0-11004 GCA_021464525.1 Rhizophagus sp. LPA8_4_AMF
TTTTTTTAATTTTTTTTTTTTTTTTTTTTTTTTTTTCTTATTCTCAACGGAATTTCTATTTCATTTATATTTATGTGTCCGACGTGTTTCAAACCAGATTTAGTGAATTATCCGATGTAACGTCTAACTAAGATTACATCACAAGATATAAAAGATATCATTAAACACGTGTTAAAAGTTTGTGTTTCATGCTTCTTCCGCAGCTAAATCATGATACAAACATTCTTTTTTTTCATACTTTTCTATTTATGAATCTAATATTTATTAAATTGGTTATGATTTGACGATCATCAAGATCTACTTTTAAGATGTTCCCGATTATTAACGCTATAAAGTAATTTGTCTGTGGGAATTTTTTTGTGATTCTAAAAAAAAAAAAAAAAAAAAAATTTTAAAAATTTACTGTTTTACAATTCTGTATAAAGATATTCAGATATTCTTTAAATAATCCAAATAAAGCATAAATTAAAAATAAGTTATACTATGCGTTACAAATTAAAAATGTTCTGCAAAATTAATATTTTTTTTTCATGTAACTTAGTGGCGTTACATCTTCGGAAAATTTTTTTACCGAATTATTAGAATTTATTAGTGTTATTGTCTGGGAAATAAGAATCGAAAAGATTATGTAATGATTGTTTATAGGTAATACAGCAAATCAGATTCAAAAAAGGTTTCTTTTCACAGAATAAATATTTATCGGTTTCTCGGTTAATTTCCGGCCGATTTTCGGCGCGCATTAAAAAAATTTTGGTTAAACACGGAAGAACAAACAATATTTGCATTCAGAATTTCTTACAAAAATTCTTTATTTTCGATTCATTTTATTAATTTGGGGTTTGCTCTTTTCATGAATTAAATTTAAATATTATGTCACAAGAAATAAATAATCGCGATAATATGACAGAAGGTGTTTCGAGTACGTCTACTATAATTGAAGTTCCGGAAACTAAAACGACAACTATTTCTACAAGCAAGACCGAAAATCCTTTAATCAATAATGATGATAATAATAATGTAAAAGATGAAAAATCAAAGGTGAATTCATCTTCAAATGATATTAATAATAGAGACGTTGAGGTGGCAAATATTAGAAATGAAAAATATCAAGGAGAATTAAATACGAATTCGCATTCAGAAGATCATTCAAGAGTTCCTTTGACGAAAGCTAGATTAGCCTTGGTGTTTATTGGGTAAATAATTTTTTAAATTAAAATCGTTATGTTATTATTAAGATTAATTGTGTTAAACACTTTATAGGCTTATGTTTGGCATTTTCTTGGCCGCTTTGGATCAAACTATAGTTGCCACTACATTACATGCAATTGCTGTTGAATTCTCGTCGCTTGATCAAATAGCATGGATCGGAACTGCATACTTGCTTACTGCGGTAAGATGAAGGAATTCACGTGATTTACATTTTTTTTAAAAATTCTAATAATCTTTTGCCTTCCTTTTATAAGACTGCATTTCAACCTACATATGGAAAGCTTGCGGATATTTTTGGTAGAAAAGTAACATTTTTGATAGCTATTCTCTTATTTGAAATTGGATCCCTTATTTGTGGACTATCACCAAACATGGTAACTATATTAATTTTACGAAAAATTAACTAGTATTTATTAAAAAAAACTTAAATTCAACCCAGGTTTGTCTAATCGTCGCACGTGCAATTGCTGGACTCGGTGGTGGTGGCATCATTGGGTAATATAAAAATATATTACCATAAATTTATTTTCATTCATGTCATTTTATTATCTTTAATTGTTAGATTGGTTTATATTATTATCTCGGATATTGTTTCATTACAAGATCGTGGAAAATATCAAGGAATTATTGGTGGCGTTTTTGGTATTTCTTCGGTCGTCGGACCATTGCTTGGAGGTGCATTTACTGAGTGAGGCAATTTTTTAATTTCTAAAAAATTTTTTTTTTAGTATCTGAACATAACCTTATACTTTTTTTTACATTTTAGTTCTATAACATGGAGGTAATTATTGTATAATGCAAAAAAATTCTACTTTCTAAAATCTGATAACTTTTTTCTTTTGATAGATGGGCATTTTATATAAATCTTCCATTCGGTGCTATAACCGTTGTTTGTGTAATTTTATTCCTTCATTTACCACATATATCAGGATCATTTCTAGAAAAATTTAAAAGAATAGATTTTCTGGGAACATTTGTTTTAGTGATTGCGACAATAGCATTATTATTGCCGTTGAACTGGGGAGGAAATAAATATAAATGGGATTCACCTATTATCATTGTTTTATTATGTGTAGGAGGGTTGGGATTTATTGTATTTGCGTTTGTAGAAAAATATGTTGCAGTTGAACCAATTGCTCCCGGTAAGTGAACGGATTATTATTTTTACCCATTAAGATTATTTTGATATGGTACAATGTTTTTTTTTAAAAAAAAAAATTTAGGACGATTATTTAAGAATCGGATGGTAACAGCATGTTTTGCAGTGAATTTTTTCCAAGGAATGTCATTCTTTGCAATGGTTTATTTTGTTCCTCTATTTTTTCAAATTGTAAAAGGTGCCACAGGTATGCATAATATTATTTCATGATTTCTTTTTCTTTTTCTTTTCTTTTTCTTATTACCTCTCTTATTTATAAATTCTATTTATCATGTATATATAGCCACAAAAGCTGGATTAGATTTATTGCCGCTTATTTGGCAGTAGTTTTCACAGTTATATTTACAGGACAATTAATATCACGTACACCTATAATTACGTACAAAATGTATTGTACTCTAGGTGGTATTTTTATTATAATCGGATCTGGATTGATGAGTACTTTTTCTGAAACTAGCAAAAAAGGAGAATTGATTGGATATCTATTGATTGCAGGTGTTGGTACAGGTAAGTTTCTTGAAAGTTTAGCTGAAACATAGGGATTCATAATTATTTATTAAACTTCAATATTAATGTAGGATGTATAATGCAGATTACTATATTAGCTTCGCAGCACATTGTGGCTCGTGAAGATCTCGCTAGTGTTACCTCTTTAATGACTTTCTTTAGAACGAGTAAGTTCATGTAAAATAGCAAAGTATACGAAGGAATTACTTACTATTTTTGCTTCTTTTTTATATTGTAGTTGGAGCGATATTTGGCGTAGCAATTCTTGGCACAGTATTCAATAATGAATTAAAAAACCATTTATCAGGTGGTGCTAGTAGTTTTAGTCAAAGTGGATTTGGAGGAGAAAGAGGTGGATTGGGGAATGTACCTGATTCCATTAAGCCACTTATTTTGAATGCTTTTATATCATCATTTAGTCTTTCATTTAAAGTAGTAACTGTGATGGGTGCATTAACCTTTATTTCTGCATTATTTATGGAGAATACCAAACCAGTTGGAAAAAGAACAAGCGAGAAAAGTGCAGAAAAAGAATCAAAATAATGAAATGATACTTCTTGTTCTTGCATAGTTGTGATTTTAAAGAAATAATACTTGTAAATTTTATGTATATTTTTTTTGTATGATAATTTATGACACTTATAGTTATTACAATTAATAAAACTTTTTAATTTTTTAATAATTTAGCCTATCTTATTATTGAATATAACATTGAAAAGGAGGGGAAATAAGAGTAGTTGATTTTTTTGATAGTGGTAATAGTATGGAGTAACAGGAAGGAACCGTCATTCTAGCGAGGGTCTAGGGGCCGCAGAATATAATTTTTCACATTACGTGATTTCATGTTTTCATTCCTCAATTTATTCATATTACTTAATTTTTATATATTTTTATTACATAATAGTGCAATGAGTGAATATAAAAAAAAAAGAAATATTATGCTATACTCAAAATATATTTTTTGATTAGCAATAATTTTTACTACACAATAAAATGAATATAAATGGATAATAAAACATTCTAATAATTTATTTTTTTTAGCAATAAAATTCAAATAGCTACAGTATGTAAAATATACTTTACATGTTGGTTTCTAAGCCTGTTACAAGAGAGCCAGTAATTAAAAATAAAACTTTATTCCCTGCATTCGTGATTTTGTTTTCGATGAATTCCTTCCCGCATTTTCACTGTTTTCAATAAAATTCCTTTCCGTGCATTTCATATTCATGAAATTCCTGTTCCAAATGATCAGGTGATGATCATCAGATGATGTGACGTGCCACTAGTAGCTAGACACTTTACTGAGTCATGTATTAAATTTTATTTCTGTATCAATAATGGGTAAAAAACAGTTAAACAGGGTGAGTATTAGAACTAAAAATTCGACATGTAGTTACGTTCTGCAATTTCAATGTACATGATACATCAAAATAAAGATTTGTAGCAAATCAAAAGCCGGCTCGCGATTCCTGTATTGCGGCGTAATGTGGGCGTGATATATATTATAATGGTAAAAAATTGCTAATCAAGAGATTTATTCGATTTTTTTTTTTTTTTTGATTTTATAACACACTAGACAATTTATAAAATTAGCTTTTACTTTCTATTTCATTAAAAAATTACCTCATAAAAATTTAATTTTTCTAATATGATAATTTACTAAATAAGATAGTGATTAACATACTCATTAAAAGTTAATCATATAATAATAAAAAATCTATCATCCCTCTTGTGCACTGCTACATTATTAAGTATCCATGCTGGCTCATGTGGGTTTGAGCATTAGGAATCAAAGAATGCTTGTGCATACGTTATCATGTACGGTATAAATTTCATTCAATGGAAGACACAGAGCGAATTCTCATCTCTGTGTTTATTTTGAGGGAGATTATCTGTCGCAATTGCGTTCATTAAGCTGCATATATATGTTGGTTAATCCAATTTTGGTAAAATAATGAGGACAAGATCAAAAATTGTCTCTCTTTTACTAAATTGTTCATCATACTTTTCAATATCTTCATCAGAGGCTTACAGGAGAACAGTTAAAATGACTTTGGATAAAATTGCGCATTATAATTAGTTGTTTACGTCATTATCATTTGAAATTTCAAAAGTATCATTCGTGAGCATTTGTTTTTTCCTTAATTGATTCTCTCCATATAAAATTATTAGATAAATTACTGATTAGATTATCTGTTAAATAACATGAGAAATCTAAATCAGGGAACGGGAACTGGTAGAGTATCCGAAGCTTTGTAATCATAAAAAAAAATTGTATCACTGCATCATTATATTAATCGTAAATATTAAATTATATATTAAATTTAATATATGTTAATAGTTTAATATATTTTTTTTTACTGTTACACTCAGGATCAGGTTGGACGAGTTGAGTCGGGTTGAATTTTTTTAAAATTTCAACTCGACACGGATCAACTCAATTTTTCTGTGTTGAGTACCCTTAACTCGACTCGAATTGATTCGTTCAGAGCACTAAGAAAGTCTATTTTAAAAAGAAATTATTATAAAATGGTTCATATTCGTCATGTCTCAAATGAAATTTTAGAGTCAGACAACAATAAAAATAGCGACGACGAATGGTGAAGAATGTGAATTAGTGGAAATGGAACAATTTAGAGAAGCGATAGAGGCCAAAAAAGTTGACCAGTCAGAAAATCACGAATCCATTTTTTAGGTGAATAAATAAATTGACGAATTTCAAAACTTAAATGAATGGATCCAAGTATTATTGAAGCAATAAAAAGTTGATTTTGAATATTTTTATCAATATATTGCTGAGGAACTGTTGTAGCAACAGTAAAACATCCAAGTAAAGCCATAAATGAAATCCAAATTACTGAATAAAGAACACATTGGAAGAATCACGAAATAAGTAAACCAGGCTAACCATTCAATAGGCAATAAAAGTGGCATGAATGAACCATTTTGGATAGCTTTCTGTTAAAATATTGTTTTGTAAACAAATTAATAATCTTAAGAAGTAAGAATTTGAAGAGAAATCTTTTATAACAAATATTATAAATCAAAAATGTCTTACTTAATATGATGATTTTTAACTTGATTAGTTAATTTTACTACCAATCAATGAATTTATCAGTGTGAAATGTGGGTGGGCTTTATTGGCACTCCAACTATGAAAATGCCGAAAGTTGGAAACTTTTAAAAGATATATATGAAACAACTGTAATTCAACGTCCTAAAGTCTCTTCGACTATAAGCAGCTCGTAGAATTGAAGTTATTGTTCGCAAAATAATAATAATCATTAAAATACGAAGGATTTATTAAAGAATAAAGTAAACAAGTACAGTAATATAAATTTTCAACAGCGACTTTCTAAAGTTATGATGTTAATTTATTTTTTTTTTTGCATATGCAATATAAGCATAATACTGACGACCATTTCATTCTATCCGGAGAAACGCGAGGCATTACGTCTTCTCTTGATTTTAGATCGGACTAGCTCACTAGAATATATTGTCGTTCTCTGCTCGATCGTGCCTGTTTAGAATGAATTATTAAAGCTAATTATTTTATTTCTTTACATTCAACAAGGCCATTAATTATAAGAATCCAGAAATTAAGAAAAAGTTAAATTATATTTTGAAATTAGGTTACTGTACTTCTTTTATTTTAAATTAGTTTTTGTCAGTATACTGTAAGTAGGTTAATAACTATTTTGATTATGGTTGAATAATAATTCTTTACCATCGATAAAAATTACTTCTAACAATAATGCTAGTATCCATGCTTACTATTATTTTATCTAATTGTAATTAATTCATATAAATCAAAAAGCTACCACGCTCTAGTTTGGATATTGCTATTTTTGTATTATTCTTATGATTAAGAGCAGATTGTTCAAAAACATTTTCTTGAGCATTAGTAGCAAAAGTATTAATTTTCACCTCTGTGTTTCAGTTCTTTCCCCTTAAATTTTCCTTCTTCTCATTTTCTCTTGCTGAATACGTTGTTTAAATTTAGCAGGTAATGTACTCAATAATATTGTACTATCAATCATATAATAAGGAACAAGTTTCAACTTATTAAATTATTTTCTTCATTTTTCGTTTGTAACTCTACAATTTTTAAAGTATAATTAATTTTTTTTTGCGTTATATTTAATCCATTATATTTATCTGATAAAAAACTATAAGAGCGTTAATTTTATATGTAATTTGTTATGAGGAATATTTTTCTTTTAATGCATAGTAAGTAGTTTCTTAATAAAATTTTAATTATAATGCTTTTAATCGAAATATCATGAAATTTTCATTAAATATACTTTCAAATTTATCTAATTAGTCAGATTAGTCTGCTTAATTTTTTTATCTTATATGGTTCAGCAAATAATATATTAATAGTATAACTTATGATTTTTTTTTTTTTAAGCGGCTAATACTACTTTATTGAAAATTACATATTGATAAGAAAGAATACAATGGTATAATAATGGTTTGCAGGTTTGAGAAATATGATTACAGAAAAAACAAAGTAAATTCAACATCTCCTTTAGTTTGAGACCTTGCTACAGGGGATTTTTCTAAACTAAGGTAAAACTATTAGTAAGAATATAGACCGTGGCAACCCCGCCACGGGTTGTTGCCACCACTTTTGATAATTTATTTATCACATCATTAAGGAGAGTATATCTGACTTATTCATTGCACTATAGATAAAAATATTTCTTCCGATTACTTTTTGCCAGCACTGTATATTGTGTCTAAAATAAAATTTTCCCATTTCAAAATTAGCAATTTTATTGGTAGCATTAATCCTTGGAATAAAGACAATAGAGAAGATTTCGCTTATCTGGCTTGGAGATATTAGAATTAATAATGGCTCGTCACCAAATTTATCATCATACAGTATTGTAATTGTTCCCTCAAGTATTGTCAACGTTAAAAGTGTTATCTGTATATACAGTATATAATTTTTATTTAAAATACCTGTTTTGGAAAGTAAATTTGAAGATGTCCAATTTTACAAATAATTTCTTTGAAATTTTTTAATATAATAATCAATTGCATATCTCGAAATTAATCCGTGAATAACCAATTATAAAAAATTTTGTTATTTTAATATTCACTAATTTTTTTTTATTTCTTTAATCTGATTAAAAAAAAGGTAAGTTTAGAAATAAGTGGATTACGGTACAATCGTACCATTGCCTCACCAATCTTTAACACACCGTCGTATGGAGTGCATTTACCGTATACTTCCGATAAGCACCCTGGCCAGAATTATGAAGATTTTGGCCTAAATTATGTTTGGCCGGAATTATGTGCAAAAATGGGTGTTTAATTTCGGAAGTATACAGTAAACATTTTTTTTATGATTATAAAAAAAAATGCTAAATTTGACGAACGATATACGATTTTATATTAATAAATTAATATTATATTGTAAATGGCTTGGATTTCCCCATAATCTGATCAAAATAAATTCTTTTTGAAAAAGTTTATTAACAAATTGAATATTCAACAATAAACATATTCAACAGTAAACAATCGTTTACATATAATAAAGATAAATAGTATCGTTAGTACGAACGTATTCTCTTATTAAATTATCTATTTTTAGATTTTATCATTTACAGTTTTTATTAAAAAAAATATAAATATAAATAATGTTTTGTGTAAAGTATTTACATATAGAAATAGAATTTGTTTTTTTTTTATAAAAAGGTATCTAAACTTAAAAATGATCTAAATTTATATCAAATTCGAGTATAAAAAAAAGCAGTGTATAATAAATTAAAATCAAAACCATATTATTATTTAGTTAGCAATCGTGGACATGACGAATATTAATAAATCTTGTGAAACAAAGGTGGTTAGTATGTAACGCTTGAAATCCTACGTCATACCTCCGTTCATATCCACATATTTCTCAAAATTTACTTGCCTACTTTCTTTTGCATATTCCCATAACTCTGTACACATAACTTTTTTAAATCTCTTATTAGCTTCTTGAAGATTTGCAATATCTTTGATTTTATCTCTCTCAATATTCTCCGCCATTAGTCTTGCAAACATACAAACAAACACACCACAAGAACTTCCATCCATTTGCGGAGGCTTCTCATTTCGAAACATTATATATAACTCAAAATTAATTTGATTTTTCGAATCTGCTTTTCCAATTATTGTAGAACTACGGATACTTTGATTAACTTCATTCGTATCAGAATCCCCACTCTTTATTTTATAATTTTTACACTCATCTTCCTCATATACATTATATTTACTGTGATATTCATCATTCAACCACCTAACGAGGTTTCTCCCAATAGTGATAGAGTTCTCAATTGATAATATCCCTAATGAATCCAAGATAGCAATTCTTCGATCTTTCATAAATATTGCAGCCAAGATCCAATGTGATTCATCTAAGATAATTGGAACAAAAATAATTTCCTTCTGAAAAATTGCTGTTTTTTTTGTCCAACGTATGACAGAAGAATATTCGTATCTTCCAGTTGTTGTTAACTTTGTATAAAAAAAAGATGGAAGAGAAAATACATGAGAAAATTTCGTGCTCAAGTAAGAAAGGTAGGCATTTATGTGATCAGAAGAAAGCCAAATATTTCTATCACATAACTCATATAATTTTTCTGCTGTAATAGATTCAGAACTAACATAAATAATATTTTTATTATTAGCACTATACCATTCTCTTATTTCTATTGTACTTTCTTTGTTGTATTTAAAAATTTCAGAAAATTGAGGATATACTTCTTCTAGTCTCAATTTGCTTTTACGCTTTGAAAGTATATTTATCTTTGGGCTTGTACTAATTTTAAAGTGAATTGTAAATAAATATTTCTTTAAAAAAAAGTAACGAAAGTACTTAAATATTATACCTTCCCCGAACATTTGATAATTTAGATCTTGTTCTACTTGATACTTTTTCTTCGGTAGTCAGATCGTCAGCCATTATAACACAGTCAGACATTTTTCTATATTAGAAAGGGATTTTTTTTAGTTAAAAAATTCTGGATGATTTATTTTCGAAAATGTGACAGACATTATACGTAAAACTGATCATTCGCCGATCATTTTACAATAGGATAATAACAAAATTAAGGTCACAAGTCGCAACAAATTTACAGTAAAGTAGTAGTGTTTGTTATATTGAGTAATACCTGAAAATATATCAAAAAATTGCTATAAGTTGAAGAGATATTGAAAATTAATAATATGAAGAAACTATAAACCAAATTATTTTTTTTTTTCTAAAGAAATAAGATAGATTGTCAAATTTAAACATATATCTAATAGGAAATTTGCAATTTTCATTGCTGGTTTGTATTTTTTTTGCATTTTTTGTAATTTAATTATCATTATAGAGTAAAAAGTTATTACAGTTTTTTAATAAATATAAATATTTTTTTTTATTAAAAAATATTGTAGTATTTAATTGTTTAATATATATAAAAATATATATATATATAAATGTACTATATTTAACAGTTATTAATTCTTTTTTACTATAAAAATGCTTAATTATAAGTAAATATTATTTTTTTAATGACCATAATTCTATTAATAATATCTTATAATTTAATAATCACAGAAAATATTATTCAATAAAATGAATTCAATGTATGAATTTTATAATTTTAAATAAATATTAATCAAGATATCATCAATTCTATATTATATCTATTATAGTTATATAAATATGCATAAATAACATATATTTATTATAATATATAATATTATATCGAATATAATATTATATTAATGCTTAATTTTAAAAGGTATTTAATATTAATTAAATACAATATACTGTATATATATTTTTAAATAAAATTTTTATTATATAAAAATGATTTTATTACCATTTAATTTGTTTTTATAAGAGAAATCAAATGGTATAAAAATCATTACTAAATATTATTTTTTTTTTTGCAAGGTAGTGCAATTCATGAGTTTATTAATAATAAGAATTACAGAAGTGTCTGTTATTTATACAACTAATTGATTAAAACTCTGAACCAGTCCTCCATCCAAAAGATTGCTCCTGTGCCCTACCATCACCATATGAAATTCACCTATATCCTTCTATAGTAGCTATTGAATTATATAGGATCATTATGTCATAT
>JADRCO010003140.1:0-11001 GCA_021464525.1 Rhizophagus sp. LPA8_4_AMF
AAAAAAAGAAAACTGTACCTTGAGGCTTGAGCGAAGGGTTTAAAGAAAACAGTAGGAAAATGAGAAAAACGAGGAAAATGAGTAAATAGAGTAAATAAACAAATAAATCTTATAGTAATGTGATTGTGTAACCAATCATGTGATCGGTGAAAATCACCACCGGTGATTTTTGGACAATCCCATAAAAAATATAACTAAAAAAATAGTGAAATATTTTTAATAACAATTATAACTTTTTTTATATAAAATAAATTGATAAGAAAAAAAAATCAACAAATAAAAATTCAGAATAAAATTAATTTATCAGCTTTAAAATATATATAGAAAAATTTAAAAAATAAATAAATTTATTTTATTTAGACTTTATATAATCATAAATATTTAATTTTATTACTATTTTTGAAATCTATTAAATAATAATAATCAAAAAAGTATACATGCTGCCCAAATTATTTTGGGATGCTATAATTATAATTTGGGATGCTATAATTCATTTAGTTTATACTTTATATGTAATTTATTATATAAAGTGCTAAAATAATTTGAAATGTCATAATTGAATTTGAGATTCTACTTATAATTATAGCAGCCCAAAATAATTTGGGCAGCATATATACAAAAAAGTAATCTACAAAATAATTATATAGTAAAATTAATAGAAAATTTCTTAATTTACATTAGATATTCAAAATATATTACTTAATTTCATAAAAAAAATTATATATAAAATTTTTTATATATTTTAAAGAAATATATAATATATGTATTTTTATCTACTTTGTATAACAGTACAAGTTTACTTAAAATGTTAAAGTTGATTTAAAATATCAATTTTGATTTATTTAACAAATTCTGTTTTTTTATTTTTTTTTTGTTAAACTTAATTCTACTCAACATTAAATGATCTACATAAAAAATTTACTTTTTTAAAAATTCATATTTAAACATCCTGTGTACAAATAGAAATCATCAAATTAATAATATATTTAAAAGTAACAATATTTTATATAATAATTAATTATAAATTATTAGATTATTAAGAAATTAAAAGAAATTATTTAAGCAGAATAATCTTAGTTACAAAATGAAATGGTTGTAAATAAAGAAAAATTAGTATTATTAGTTTTTATTTATAAACTTTTTTTTTTTATAAGTATCCTATAAAAATTTTTATCTGAATATTTCCATTATTTCTATATTTACAAATATCTGTATTAGAAAGATGAAAATTTTCATAATTTAAAACTATAAAGTCCATAAAAATAATATATTTACGGAGAAAAATATGGAAATATAAAATACAATCAATATTTTTATAAGGGTAGTTTATTTTTTTTTTATTTAAATATAATTTACTACTCTTTTTCATTTTTTTTATATATTATTTTCCTTTCTATTGTTCTTCAATTTGTCTGTAATAAATTTTATACCTGTCTATTCAGATATTTGATTTTGCATTTATCTATTAATTTGAATATCTAAATAATTTACTCAGATATAATCTGGATAATCCAGATATTATTCAGATATCTTAAATTATCTGGATATTCAAATATTTTTACAAAGATAATTCAGATCAAATTTATAATTTTAACCAGAATTATAACTCAATAAGGTGGTTATTTTCTTTTTTAAATAGGCTAAAGCAGGAGTATAAAGTGGCATCAGGATTTTTTAGGATTCTTTAAGAAGCTTAACAGAAAATCTTTTTGCTATGATATAGCTTGCAGACTTTATCATGGTAGTGGCAAGTGCTCATATAAGCTACACAGCTATGATGAAGCTCATCTGCCAAACCACAACTTTAAGATTTTCTGCTGCTTTGATTCAGAAAATCCCAGAAAAATCCTGGTAATACCACCAGATATCACTCCACTTTAGCCTATCCCTTTTTTGGCAATAACATTTTACAAAAATAATTTTTCTCAAAATTGAGAATTTTCTTTTTAAGATATCATGTAATAATAATTTTCAAAAGGAATTAAAATTTACACTCAGTTATACTAGCCAGTATTATTATCCAGAGCAAAACAAAGGACTATATATTATTCTGAAAAATAAGTCAAATAGTGTCACATGATAGTTTCTGGTTGTCTACATATAACACATCATTGCTACATTTAATAAATAAATAAGATAAAAATAGATTTTTGATATATTAGATATTTGCTCTGGACTTACAATGGTTTACCATTTCCTAGTAAATTAGCCTAAATTACTAATAATATCTGGATATCTATTGGATTATTCAGATATTCAAAATTTTGTATTTGTTCAATCTGGATTTTGAATATCTGTGGATATCTATTTCAGATATAAACTCTAGTCTGTAATAATAATAATAATAGGCTTTTAAATATTTTTGTAATTTGTTTGTTGTCATATATAGCAATCTTTTATATATTAATAAAAAGCATGTTGAACAACTAAAAAAAAGTTATCAGATTATTAATTTGAATATGATTAATTATATAATTTACTTTACTTTTATTTAGCATTATATAGATAAATTTTATAAGTTTGATCTGGATTTAGATTAATATATTGATTATATAACCTATAACTGATTTGTCATTAAAGCTATATATTTCATTTAAATTTAGGAGAATAATTATTTGTTTTTTTATTAAAAAAAAAAGTTTAATAATTAAATCCTTTGATACAAATTTTTCAATTCAAATATATTTAATACATTATTTTATTTTTACAACTTAAATTAATGCACTATTATATACAACTGAATTAAATATTTACTTCATAAAATTATCTTTCTATCTTTTTTCTTTTATAGTAAAGCTAAAATCTATTCTATTAAAAAATACAATTGCAAAATAAAAATTGTAAGTATATATTACATTGTATGATATTTCGATTTTAATTATTTTTAATAATACAATCTGAACACATAGAATTGTCTTTGTGAACGATTAATAAATTTGAATCTACATCTATATTTATATTTATGATGATGATGATAAAAAGTAAAATGACAATTTTAGTAATGAAACTTTTTTTTAAATAATAATAATAATAATAATAATAATAATAACAAAATTTACCTGAATTTATAATATATGAGTTCGAATTTATAGGTGTTGGTAATTTTGGAAAATCGAGGAGTTTACTCTTATATTTTATTTGAGGAACATCTTCTCGTGTTCCTGATGGTGAATCTTTCGTTATTATTATAATTGCGATATGTGATGATTCTTTAAGTTCCTCATATTGTTCGGTATGTTTCTTGAAATTATAAGAACCTCGATCATTTTTTGTATACATAAAATCTTGTAACATGGTATAAATTTGATAAGTATTTGGCCTCTCTTCCGGAATTGCATCCAAACATTTATTGATTAAAATTTTCAAATCTACTGGTATTTCCGAACTAATTTCCGGACGTAATCCACGACAAATCTCAATCGCAAGACGATGATCATGTGGTATATTATGATATGGTCTACTACCGGAAATTATTTCATTAATAATAATACCAAAAGAATAAATGTCAGATTTTTTTGTATATCCTTTTCCAATCCAAACTTCAGGTGCCATATACGGCATGACTCCAAAGAGTTTGTTCTTTTCTTTTGATTTTGAAGTTTCAAATGCTGGTTTGCAAAATCCAAAATCACTAATAGATATATCAAACTTTTTTTTATCATTATCGGCATACAAAATATTCCCTAAGTGAAGGTCCCTATGAATTATATTATGATTATGAACACAATCAAGCCCCATGCAAATTTTTGATATAATATCTAATTTGCCTTTAAGTGTCAATACTTTATAATTTTTATCAAGATAAGAGCGCAAACTACCATCTTTTAATTTAAGTACTAATGCATAATTAAGAGTACTAGTTTCTTGTGTAATTCCAAAACATTCAACTATATAAGTACTATAATAAGAAGTAGGAAATTTTTTTAAAAATTTCAACTACGAAATAAAAAAAAATATATATATTAAAAACAAAGGTGATATAAAAATATAATTTTTACTTAATTTTAACATACCTCATTTAGGAAATCTTCGCTTAGATTCTTTGAATCATTTAATACTTTTAAAGCAACTTTAAAAGAACCAGACCTTTTCCAATTATTAGATTCTTGATCCCATTTTTCAATTCGTCCTCCTCTCCAAATGGCCGAATATACTTTAGCAAAACCTCCCGAATCTATCATATTAATATCAACAAATTTGTCATATGGAATCCATTCTAAAATATGTTTACTATAAGCTGATGTCTGACTATCTTTTATTAAATTATCAACATCATCATTTCCACTGGTCCAATTAATAAAATCTTCTTGAAATCGTTTTGAATTACAAGATAAACACCAACAATGAATTTTCATTATTTTAGAACAACCTTTACATCTTCCATGAAGCATACGATTTTTTTCTTCATCAGTTTCATTATAATAACATTTTCTACAATGCCAATCACGATTAAATTTTTCTTTACATTTTTCGCATATAATAATGTCATATTTCTCATATTTTACTTTTCTCTCATCTTTATCCAGATCATAATCCGATGTCTCAAAAATGATTTTGTTATTATTTGCTTTATATTTTATTGTCATAATTTCTTGAAATAAACTTATAATTTTATAAATTTAATTTGTTTTTTCTATATAAATGTAGAAAATATATATTTTTTGCCTGAAAAAATTTGATACTTAGAGTATTGTCTCCAAACATCTTTTGAGCTTTATATTTTTTTATAGTGACGCAAATGCATGTCCATGTAACTGTAGTACAAAAACGAAGTTGGCTAGCGTTGTGATATATAAGTAAATGAAAAAAAACTCCCATATTCAATTTGAAAAAGGTAAAACGGCGTAGTAAACATAAGTAAATCGGAATTATCCTAACTACATAAATCCTTATTGTGTATTTACCTTATCTGGTAATAATTAATGAGATGCATCGATTTGCAAAATCTGAGATAACAAGTTCTTAATTATATCATAACTGTACTTGTAGTGACTCATTACTATTTAGCCTTCCATTTAACCTTCTTTTTTTTTCGAGTTTCTCCTTCTTTCGCATAGTCTTCCGGAGCGAAGCGATGGACGATTCCATAAACCATACAATTTTCTCCTTTTCGTCCACCTACGTCATTATACTTTTCTTTTTGAATTAAACTACCTTTTAAATTGTAACCCGCTTTTTTTTTATAACACAATTATTCTGTTACACGTGATCTTACCCAATTATTATTTACAAAACTTGCATAATGAACATAAAGCGACGGACTTCAACGGTTTCCGTTCACCTAGTTTATAATAAGGATACACAAGTATAAGGTTTCTATACCAAAATTTCCGATTAATCTGACAAATGAAACAATGAATTTTGAAGTAAATATACAATAAATAAAATTTAATTACTTTGTTATAATAAATTATTAACTCGTGAAAATCCGCAACATGATCGGCAAAATCAACAACTTTTGATCATCATTTCATGTTTTGATTGTTAACAATAATACTAAAGAAAAATAGAAAAATATCATCATTATACATCAATGAGAATTAATTTATATAAAAATTCCGAAGTAATATCTTTGTTGATATTGTAGATTTACTAAAATATGAAAATAAAAGGATTATCTGAAATACGATCACTTTTAACAAATTACCGTATATTTATTTATTACCATTTCTTCTGGTCTTTCTGGCACCGTGTCAAATGGTCACGTTTAAATTTTGAAATGCAGAAAGAATTGAATCGAAAGAAATAAATCATAAAATATAATAAAGAAGATTTTTTTTTAAAAAAAATGCGTTTGTGACTTATTGAAAATTAATGTAGAAAAATTACAGATTAAGGACTCTGCATTGTTAATCACAATCAATTAACTACATTAAATGTAAAATACCCACTCGAAACCAGGTGTGGGTGGCCCTTAAAGAACAGCTCACCGTATAACGAACGAGGCGCATACAGTAGGAAGCTCAAGATTACGAAAAAGGTGAAAGCAAAGGAGAATCTATACTCCTAAACGTTAGTGATAGATAAATGATAAAACTAACTAAAAACTAATCCTTGATTTTATCGCTGAAGTGTTTGCTAATAAAGAGGATTTCAACTAACCGAAAGCAAGACCTGTTTTTTCGGTGAGATCGTTAAAAAGAAATTATATTAAAACATAAGGTTAATAATTGTGTTAGAAGATTTCTGCGCTAAATAAAAATAAAAAAGAATGGTTTACACCATCATTTTGTATAATCATGAACTTATTTATTATTTAAATAAAAATGTTAAAATACACTTAAACTCTGAACGAGTAATTTCATATTCATATACAAAGGACGTTCTTAATTTAGCATATTTCAAACCTACCGAAATAAACTTATCTAACGAAATTGTTAAATCTTATTACAACTTATTAAATTTTTTTTAAGGAAAATCAATAACGTATATAAATTATAAACCTTAAGATTTTTCAAAACATAATCATCATACATAAAAAAGTAAATATATTATTATATTGATATTATTGTAATTCATAATCACAATTTTTTTTCATTTGTTCAAAATCCAATTTTTTATTATTATTTGAAATTCTATAATTGTACCACTTATTTAAAACGTGCAGCAATCTTGTTCCACTTTTACAATTAACTTCCATTACTGGAGTTTGATTTTTGCAATGAAGTTGTTCCTCAAGTTCTGAAGTATGCGTGTTATTATTGTTAATACTTATCTCCAACCTCATCTTAGATGAACCATGATACTTCTTTATTCCATTCAAGAATAATTTTCTCATAATATTACAATATTGATTATTAGCTTGTCCTTCATCATCATGTAATTCAAACCTAAGTATTGGATAAAGATCCTCCGCGATCGTTGTACGATTAAGATGTAATGATGAGAATTCACAAATAAGTGTTTCATAATATTCCATCCAATTAAAGATTGAATCTTTTGTTCCGATGACTATGAATCTTGATCTTGAAGGCGTAAGTTGAATTTTATTAAGTTTATGAGGTACAAAAAGCCTAAGTGAATCGATCTTTTTACCTAAAAAATTAAGAAATATATTAATTAAAAACAATTATTTTCTTCTTTGCTTGCATATCATATTGTATAATTACCCATTAAGTACCCGTATGCGACCATCTTTGCGTGTCGTTAATTTTGTGATATAAATGTTTTAAATCTTTTTGATTTCGTGAAAAAAATGGATGATGATAAGGAATCTGTCAAAAAATTGCCACCTTTAAAAATGAAACTTATGATATACATTCCTTAATAACAAAATAAAGTTTACGCCAATAGATTCTACACGTTTTTGAAACAGAAAAATCATTTACTGAATAGGTTAAGTAAGAATCGCGGGATAACATTTTGAATATTTTCTTTTTATCAATAAAATCCTTTCTTTTATAAATTGACGCTCATCCCGCTTCATCAGTTTCCAGGAAAAATCGTATGCTATGAGATTTTTGCATTGAATTACTATAAAAAGATTCTTTCAATGCAAAGTTTAAGAAATTCTTATTTAATTTCGTACTAATTTCTAAAAAACAAACAAAATCTGTGTTGTTACGTTAGCAAGCATTTTATATTATCACATTATTAACAACATACTTAAACTGAATAAGAAATGAATCTCGTCCAGAAGTATCAAAATTATAAATTGAAAAACTTATCCTCACATAAACAATATATGCTAAAATTTCATGCTAACTAAATGCATTTTTATGCAACTTTTTTTTTTTTATTCCAATCAAAATTGAAAGGTGATAAATTTTTAATTTTTTGATAATCTCGGAATGATGTATCATAGGAATTTTCATGTGCAAAATCGATTCGATTTCGCAAATAGGAAAAAATAATTTGAAATTTACGCATAATTTTAAATACTAATAGTTTCACGAGAAAGTATTTTAGTTTAAAATTTTTTTTTATGGATATATTTAATATCCGTGATATCCTCCCGTTAATTCGAAAGTTTTGATCTTCACGTGTTTATTATATAATCAATTAAGAATGTTTACTTAATTTCTTTTAATTAGTATTCGTGCCACAAATAGGCATATAATAAACCAACTGTGTCACTTTGACCTACCAATCTAAAAATAAAGTTGTTCCGAATTTGCAGATTAACTTTCAATTATATATTATACATATATTTTTGTTTTTAATCGTAAATCGACGATGCTTTCATTTTAAATATATTTAACCAAAAATTATTATATCATTTCGAAGTGTACACTACGTTCAGTTGGTGAAATACATTTCAGGATATAGTTTAATTATAATCGTTAGGCATGTTTTGAAATGGTAAATGTAATAGATTTAAGTAAGTATAATGTGTAATTTTATAAATCTACATACGTATGCAGCTTATCAAGTGGGGATGAACATTTGCAACAACAAAGGTTCTTCCTGTGTATTCCACCTCTCAAGTTTGGTTGAACTATACACCATATATGAATATATTTGCATACTCATGCCAATGCATTCTTTGATCCTAATACTCTCGAAATGATTTTGTGATTTTGCAATAGACAATCCTTTTTTGTTCTTCAATTATTAGTAACTTAAATGTAAAAATGTAGTATTAGAAAATCAAATTTTATAAGTAATGAATTAGATCATTTATTATTAGAACCTAAAGTTGTAAAGGTATAATATCTATAACTAATAAAATTATTTTACTATTTACATATCTATCTACTTTCCTATTATAACTGATCCTTCTTTAACTTACATAAACTTGTATTTACTTTAGCTAAGTTTTGTAAGAAAACTTCAATAAGATGGAATAATTTCAGCTTATAGAAAGAATTTTGAGGTTAGAATGGCACTTTGTACCCACTAAGATAAGTAAGCAAAAAAAAAAATCATCTGATTTACTTTTCTTATTGCAGTTCTTTTTATATACTTTTATTGTTTTGGGAGGGACAGTAGGGGTTATAAAAATTGCAATGTAGCAGGTCCTTAGACATCAAATTCCTTAGACTATAGGGCAGTTCTGCTAAGATAGGTTGTTTATCCACAATCTTATCTATATTGAAATAAATTTCACTGACAGTGCATATATGAGGTTCACTAGAATGACAAATAGTATTATATTTAATTATATTAAATACTTAGATAGCATTTAATTATAAATTTGTTATTTATATTATTTTAATAAAATATAACATGTGCTGTAGAAAAAAAAATAAAATTTTATTTAATATAATGTAAGTTAAAATTAGATGCTTAATTAGCATTACAATTTATTAATATTACTATATATCAAAAAATTTTTTAGGATGCAGAATTGTAAAGATTTGTAAAATTAGCAGATCTCTGGTATTTTTTGTCATTTATTGCTTATTTCTGCAAAGTTTTGTGATTTTTGCAATTTTGTGAATAGTTGAATATTTTATTTATAAAATCAGCAAAATTCTGCAATTTTGCAGAATTTTATTTAGCAGCCAAGTCAGTTTTGTACAATTCTGCAAATTTCTTTAATTTTGCAGACATAGGAAATTTTTTGTTTGACAAAATACATTAATATATAAACTGATTGATTTTAACAAAAACTTTTTTTAAACTAAGTCTTTTTTTAAATTTCAAATGAAATCTTGCAAATTTGGTATTTATTAAAGTTTAGATAGATAAAATTGGTAAGTTAATTCAACTTTTAATATATAATCTACAATATGCAGATTTTTTTTTATTGTAAAACACCAAATTGTAGTAATGCTAAACTTTTTCTTCTACATTTTGAAGGTAAATCTGAAAAAATTAATTTTTTAATACTTTTTTTTAATGAATGTTAACTAACGTTTGGTTTATTATTTTTAAATGCAGGAGACTGAAAGAAATCCCAGTCTTTTATTCAAAGGTAAATCTTCAAAAAATATTTTTTTTATTTAATATAATGAATATAAACTGATATTCATTTATTTTTTTTAGGTATAAGAAGTCAAAGATATCACTCTGATCTTTTCATTTCAAAGGTAAACTTTAAAAAATAATATTTTTTTATTTAAAGCTAGGATGGATTTATGTTATAATAAATATACAATTTTACATTAAAAATATCAATTATTACATGACTATGAAACCAAATAAAAAGAAAAAATTTATGATTTTTCTCAAAGCGATATATGAATAATTTTATTAAATATACAAATAAAAAGAAGGTAGACATGTACTTTATCTATTGATTAAAGTATTTAATCATTTGTTATTGGTCTTTTTAAATGTATTTAGACTTTTAAAAAAATATATGACTAAAAATAAAAATAAAATATTTTTAGTAAAAATTTTTACTTAAATAAATTATACACAATTATTTTTTAATATAAATATTCTTATTTATCATACTATTAACCTGTAAAGTTTCATAAAATTAAAGTTAATTTAAAAATATGTTCTCTAGATAATTCACAACTTGTCATAGGTGATTCGCAACCTAATGGCAACTTCATATTGTAATATTTTGTTATAAACTTTATTTATATTATATTTTGCTAAAGTTTATTTAAAAAAAAAAACTCTAGATTTCTAACAAATATTTTTGAATAGTTTTATATAAGGTATTGAGAGAGTTTTCTTTGTGACAAAACAAAAAAAAATGATTATCTTTTTTTTAAATATATGTCAATTCCTTCTACTCTTAATATAATAAATATCAACTAATATTTATTTACTTTTTTATGTGCAGGAAACCAAAGGTATAATCTGGTCTCTTCATTTTAAAAGTAAAACTAAAAAATTTAATTTTTTATTTTATTATTTTAATAAATATTACTAACATTCATTTTTTATTTTTTTTAGTTCTCTGGATATTAAAAAATAACTTCAGGTTTCACTTTGAAGGTAAAACTTTAAAATGGTTTTTTATTTTATTTTATTTTTATTTTAATAAATGTTACTAATATTTAGTGCTCCAAACCGGTCACGGGATTTGAAACCGGTTTCAACCTGTCCAACTTTATACAAACCGGTCTTTGCCCGTTTCTTCCAGCAAACCGGTTTCTA
>JADRCO010003141.1:0-10998 GCA_021464525.1 Rhizophagus sp. LPA8_4_AMF
TTCTTTTCAATTATTAAATCCTTGACGAAAAAAAAAAAAAAAAAAAAAAAAAAAGAAAAGAAAAATTGTTGACGAAAAATTGAAATTTCGTTACATATAATACAAAATGACTATTAAAAACGACGTAATTTGGAGATATAAAAACAGAAAGTTAAAGTGATAATAATGTAATAAGAGATAAATGTATGTGACTAAGGTGATATTTTTAAGAAATGTCTTTTGTCTTTTGTAATAATAAAGTCCATTTGAAAAAAAAAAAGAAAAAAAAAATAAAATAAATGTTTTACCTAAAATCTAAACCCATCATTAAAATTCTAAAAAAAAATTGAACAAATGTTCTGCACTTCATTATTAACTCATTAATCCAATAATTATATTCATATCATATTATATCTACCAACACTTTTTTCTTTGATAATAAAATTAAGAATTTTATGACATAATGTCTAATTTTTTTAAATTTGGTCCAAGATTGTTCATAGAAATATTGAAAATTACAAAGAAATTTTAAAAGATACTAATATAGTTTGTGGTAATTCAATTTTTCGTCTTTTTCTTTTCTGGTTCTTCACTCTCATCGCTATTATCGGAAGGTGCAGGACGTGATTTTGATAACGAACTATTTTCATGCTTTGCTAATGGAGAAGGTTGATGCTGATAATTAGCTCGTGGCGGCCAATGAAAAGCGCCAGGCTGAGCACTTGTAGGAGTGTTACCAAACGTTAGAGGACTAGGTAATTCATTTGTTTTATAAAATTCGGAAAAGAAAGTTGAAGGTGATGGCAAATTCTGCGCGAATTGTGATGGTAATGCTGAAGTAGGACCTGCCTCAGCAGTCGCAGGAGTTGGACGATTTGATGCCATCTTTTTTTTTTCAATTCAAATCAGTGATATGCACACATATATCAAATTTTAAAAAATATGTTAATGATATGTAATATAAAAAAATATATTAAATCATAAATTATTTATACTTACGGGCTGTGTTATCATTGGCTGTTGTGAATCTGAAGGCGCCTCATCCTGATCTGGAGACTGATCTTGTTGCTGAGAAGGTTGAGATTGTTGATTCGCAGCCTGCCCAGATGGTTTATCTTTAGCTTCCGGAATATGAACACGAAGTTTTGGCTTCTTTGGAGAAGGTGATATAAGAGGAGGTGATACTAAATCTCCTGGTGGTGTATCAATTTGGGGAGATGAAATTGGTAAGGAAGCGGCAGCGGTCGTAGTTATTGTCATTTGTTGAGGAGGAGAAATTGATGTTGGAACATTATTCATTGAAACCGTTGGAGGAACGGATGGAGGAACTTGCATAGGAACAGAGGTCATTGGAAGTGACATTGCAGACATTGATTGATGCATAGCTTGAGTTACTTGTGGATTATAATATTGTGTGGGCTAAAAATGGTAGGAGAAAAAAAAAACCAAATTTAGTACGAATGACGTGACGTAAAATCAATAAAATGAATAAAATGATCAAAATAGGACTACATACCATATATTGTTGTTGAGGTTGTGCGTACATAGAGTAATTATTGATGGAATAAGGAGTAGAAACCTGTGATTGCGCATACTGTCATGTGATTGTGAAAAAGATATATTATAACGCTTTAATAAATAACAAAATCCACATATAATTTTAATTTTATGACAGACTAAAATAATGGATTTGCCGTAGCAAAAATATATATATTTTTTTCTTTTGTTAAAAGTGAGATATATATTATGCAAACAAACCTTGACATCACTTGTAGTATCAAATCCTGGCGGTGGATTATCATCATCATCATGATCTGTTGTGTTGGCAAACTAAAAATGAAAAAGAAAATACTTGTCATTATGGATATAAAGATGAAGAGATCCTATCAAAAAAAAAAAAAATAGGAGATACCTACATCATGGTTACCTTTACTTTCGTGAGGCTCACTGTACTATATGAAGAAGAAAAATTTTTTCGAATAAGCCTGATTGAATTGGAAATATAATGGCGCAGCAAAATATATAACACGTAAAGAAAAAAAAAAATTTGGTTAATTTTTTTTTACCTCGGTATATTTTAACAATATCTTATCAATATCGGTACTCGCATATTGTACGAGTTTATTATTTGAATTAAAGATAATTAAAGCAATCTCGCAATCACATAATACACTGAGTTCATAGGCCTTTTTCATTAGACCATACTTGCGTTTTAAAAAAGTCACCTGATAACGAAAAATGAATTAACGAGATTAAGATAAAATTCAACGAGAAATAAATGAATATACCGATGTAACCATAATTCAATAAATTAGCCTTACTTGTCTGTTTCTTTCGTCTTTGATTGGTTTTATCTGAATCTTCTTACGACCCATTTTCTCGTTATTATATAAAAACTAGGGGGGAGGAGGGGGGGGGGGGGGGATTTTAAAAAAAAATTAATAAAGTTTAAAAATTTAACGTTCATAAAAAAAAAAGAATTAAATAAAGAAACATTTAACGGATAAAAATTGGATTAAGAACTCGAAAATTTGATAAGAAAAATGAGATATTTTCAAGAGGTTTCATAATGTAAGAAAGAAAAAAGAAAATTGGGAAAAAACATAAAATGTAAAGAAAATATTTAAAAGAAAAAAAAAGAAAAAAGAAAAAGAATAATATGAAGGTTGAACAAACCAACCAACAAAATTTTTCTTTTAAAAAAAATACTCACTTTTTAGTAGAAACAGTAGGAAGGAAAAAAAAATAATTTTTTTTTACTATGAAATTTAGTAGGTCGAATTAGTGGACGCGTTTGTGTGAGTTTATTCCTGGTTGTTCTTTTTTTAAAACACACTTCTATTATAAACTTGATAGATTTTTTTAAAGGATGAAAAAAAAAGAAATGTCAGAGATATTTAGGTAAGAATAGGTCAAAAGAGATAAAAATATCAACAAGTGTGAAAAAATGTTGTGAGTGGGTAACACTTGAAGATATAGACAAGTTGGGGGCACTCTATTTATGAATATTGTACAATAAGCTAACTATAGATTGTAAGTATATATATATATAAAATTATAAAGATAGATTTTCGGTGACCATTTTTATATTACGTATATAAAAAATGGAAAAGGGGGGGGGGGAGAAGGGAGGGAGATGATGATCAAAGATTCCACAATTACACAAAATATGCACAAAGGTACAAATTATTTTATCTGTGCATGAATAATTTCGAAAATTTCCGGAAATTTAGAGAGGACTAAACAAGTTTGGGTACGAGAATTAAAATCTCTTTAGAGGAAATTGCACAAAAAAGTAAGTTAAATCTGGGAGCGTTTTGAGTTGGTGACCTGGTGAACCTTTACATTCCAAAGCCGGTTTTTCCCTTTTTCCCTTTTATACAAATAAGGCGTTTATCAAACTATAAATATATGTATAATAAACTATAATTAGGGTGTTTATTTATACTTGTGATAGTGTAATCTGTGTAATGTAAAGATTGGTCATATGATACACATGACGGGACATCGAAACACATTTTAAATTTAATTTCCAAATATGGATTTCCGCAGTCAATTCAGTTTTTATTCAGTTTCAATTCAATCAATTCGGGAATCATAATTATTATAATTTTACATACATACAAAGAAAATTTTTATGCATCATCTTAAAAATGTTTTTGTTTTTATTTAAAACTATTTGGAAAATATCCAGATAAATAATGATAATAAATCCGGTGTCAAATAATAATAATAATAATAATAAAAAATAAATAAATAATTAAATAATACTGCAAGATTCCCTCCACAAAAAAAAAAAAAAAAAAAAAAAATTTTTTTTTTAAAAAAATTTTAAAAAAAAAAAAAAAAAAAAAAAAAAATTTTTTTTTTCAAAAGATTTTACGAAAAAAAAAAAGATTAAGTTGGTTTGAAGGGGGATGCATTCAAATTGTATTGGAATTTTGCTTAAATAAAATCTTTTTTCTTTTCAAAAAAAAAAAAAAAAATTTTAATCGATTTTGATTCGACAAGAAAGACAACTTCTAATCTATGCATGTGGACGATTTTGGAATTTTTTTCCTTGCTTTTCGCGTGTTGTCAATATAAACAAAGAAAATCAAAAATGTGGCATAATTATAAATCAGGTATTAAAAACTTCCCCTAAAAATATATAAATTTTTTTTCAATACAAACAAAAAAAGTTTCTAAATTACTGTAAACTAAAAAAGTCCAAAGAAATGTTTCAAAAACGGTTTAACAAATTCAAAACGTGTCTTTAGACACTTGCTTCGAAGTTTACTGCGGCACAAAAATTGATTGCGGTTGATCAAATATGTCTAATTTGTGGCTTTTTAATATAATTAAACAATGCACAAAAATCTATGGAACCATTTTAGTTTAAGTGTAAATTTAAAAATAGAATTCCCGATATAAATTATCTATATTTATAAAATAAAATATTATTTAATTAACCAATCAAATATTTTTACAACATGTGGTAAACGAAAAGTACGAAAAATCCATCTTTGGAATCTCTTAAAAAATTTTTTTTTTTTTTTTTTTACCTTCTTTAAAGAAAATTTGAAGGATATTTATTTTCATTCAGATGAAAAGAATTAAAAGGATACACAGATTGTTGTTGATTCACATATTGCAGTCATAAACTTTAAAATTATATCTGTAGTTATTATTATTTTTTTTATGTTTGATTTCTTTCTATTCATCTTACTATATTATTATATCCGATGCACATTGTGCAATCTTGCAATCTTGCAATCTTTTAGCTTGTATTTTTAATAATCCGTTTTTTCTTCGCGTATCTTTTGAGGTTAAACTACTGCTTTTTTTTTTTTTTTTTCGGAGGAAATCATCTGATTAGCCGTTTAGTTAGTTCGAATATGATCTTCATTATTCTTGGCTAGGACAAAAAATTGTTTACTATTGAGTCATCCAATATCCATGAGAAAAAATTACTTTGTACAATTTTAATCGTACTCATTTTTTTTTCTAAATAAATAGATAATAATGTACACAGCCCGTTGATTAAATTACTATCAAATTTTTTTTATTTCAAATGATAATGATCTACGAATCTTTAAAGTTTAGCCAATCATATTTTGCTTATTTTGCTTTGAATTTTTTTCTAAAAGGCTATTTTTTTCTATCCAAAGTATAAACCTGATTTTGTAAACAGGTTTATTAAAATCAATTCGACTAAAATGATTTATATTAATCGGAACTTCGGGAACCTCTTATCTTTTCAAAAATAAACCCTGAAGGTTTCGCAAAGAAATACTTCCTTTTTTTAGAGTTACATAATCCGTTGTAAAAAAAATTTCAATAAGAAAAAATTTATATATATATTATTATTTGATAAACATAATCTTTGTCTTTTGTGTATGTTTCAATCAAAAGTACTATGACACAATAATTCCCATTATTCATCTATTAATTTTTTTGGTTCCCGCGAAAAAAGTTTTCGTCACGTGCTTTTGCTTTCTTTAATCGTTATTATGTTGCTCTTTTTCTCATCGTAATCGTTAATGCATGCGTTATCTTTTGAATTTGTTGATATTTTGTCCATCATTTTTCTTTAACATTGTATCCGTTCTTCAAAAATTATGACAATTTGTTTATCTTTGGCTTACGGATTTTTTTCATTGTTGCGGCCGTTTTCATTTACTTTTTTCATTTTTAACGGCGTAATGTAAAGAAGTAGATAGAAAACATTGTTTACACAACAAACGTAAAGGATCAACTGCATCTCTTTTATACCCAAAAAAAAAAAAAAAGTTTTAGAACTCGTTCCCAAACCTGATCTTGAGAATATGGGGAGTCGAGAGAAATAAGTAATATTTCATGGTCTTACCATCTTACAGCTTTTTTTTTTTTATTACGCAATTTTTAAATCACGTGATAGGTAATGAATGACTAAATGAATTGTAAAAAAAAAAAAAAATGATAATCGAAAAATACCATAATTAAAAAATAATGGATAAGAATGAGAAAGAAGAAACTCTTATGAAAGTATCATCAGAAATATTAAGTAGTAGTGAAGGGGAATATAGTTCTGACGAAGACGATTATAAAGTGAATTATGAGATTGAAGGAGATACACAAACTTTTTCGTTAGATATCAATAATGAGAAAGCATTAAAGAAGAAATTAGAAACTATCAAGGATAAGGTAAAATTTTGATCAAGTTGTAAAAAATTTGTTTGATTATTAATTAGAAAACGTTTGATTATTTTTTCTTTTAGGGTGATAAAACGACACCTGGAGTTGTATATCTTGGAAGAATACCGTATGGATTTTATGAGGAACAGATGCAATCATATTTTGATCAGTTTGGAACTGTTACTAAATTAAAATTATATAGAAATAAGAAGGTTGGAAACTGATAAATTAAAAAATGATGCATTTTTTTTTTTTCTTCATTCAATTAACTTAATGATCTTTTTTTTAATAATTATTAGACTGGAAAATCAAAACATTTCGCATTTATTGAATTCGCATCTAATGAAGTTGCAGAAATAGTTGCTGAAACAATGCACAATTATCCTTTATACAATCGACTTCTTCAATGTAAGTAATGTAAGTTTTATTTATTGATTGAAATTTTTTTAATCTCCTTTCATTTTTATTAATCAGGTAAAATAGTACCTCAAGAAAAAATAAATCCTTACATGTGGATAGGAGCGAATAAAGTTTATAAACCTGAACCATATCTTAAAATGGAATTAAAAAGGCGTACTAAAAAGAAATCATTAAAACAAGTAGAGAATAAAATTCAAAAATTAGTTAAAAAAGAAGAAATGAAACGAAAAAAATTAAAAGATTTGGGAATTGATTATGATTTTCCTGGTTATGTAAGTTAATTAATTTAATTTAATTTGTTTGTGAAATTGGCATCAAATTTCGATTATAAGGATTCTAAAATATTTTTCTTATTTGAAAATCTATTATTTAATTGTATAGGCTGCATGTGTTATGCCAAAAGCTAAACATATAAAATTTGAAGTTTCAGAAGAGAAAGAGACAAAGAAAAAAAATATTAAAAAGATTACAAAATAGATATTGTATATAAAATTTTAATCAATTAAAAAAGTTCAATAAATAATATTAACGAGATTCTTTTAAGAAATTCAGTTTGTAATGTCTAATTGATTCAAAGTACAAACAATTAACAAGAATACAATTTTTATGTTGTAAAATAATTTTATTGTCTGTTTTTTTATAAACTTTAATATAAATTAAACTATACATTCAAGTACATAGTTTTTTATAGACTTTATAAATGAAAAAACTTGATAATTGACCAAAAATGATAAATTAAACTATATATTCAAGTACATAGAAGAAAAATTTTTATACATAATGTAAAAATGATGGTATTGATGACATGAATGATTTTTGATGTGTAATTTTTTGAATCTAAAGAGCGAAAGTTTATGGGGAAACTTTTACAGGGGAATTAAAGAAAATTTGGGATGGAAATTATTATATAATAATAATAGTGTTACTATAATATAAAGTATACTTTTTTTTTATATACCGTATATGTAAATACTATGTATGTTTATCTCTATAAAAAAATGTCTTTTTTTTTTTATGTGGGGAAAGATTCAATTCTATTTTTATGCAGCTTCCCCTTGACCCATCAATACATTTTCAAATCCTTTTCGTCCTTGTGCTGCATTATCTCTGAATCGTTGAATAAAAAAGTTCTCTATATATCCAGCGAATCGAGAGATTGATTCACCACATTTAATTCTTGCTTCTTGTTTGAATAATGTTCTAAAAAAAAGAAAAAATTGCTAATTAATTAAAAGAAACTAGAAGCAGATTTTTTTATTTTAAAAAAAAAACAGTAGAAAAAAAAATTTTCTTTGCATACCTCGACGAGTTCGTTGGATCCTCAGTATAAGTAACAGACTCGGTGACATTAATCAAATGATTCATAGACAAGTTGCAACTGGTCATCTTCAATACTTTATTTTGAGGATCGATTTCACTAACTTCTCTAGCGTAAGATATAGTACAACCACCACACAATCTATTTAACATGCCTGGTATAGTTTGATGGCATGTTATCAACCGTTCAGTTCGTAGTACGCCGGTTTCAGGATCAACATGTCGGTCCAGAACATCAATGGCTACAACATGCGGACAATTAGCATTAGGATATTTTCTCCAATTTGCCGCAGAAACTTGAGACCAATCATAAAAAAAAGTATGTGTGGCTTCAAAAAGTTTCATGTTAAATATAATAATTTTTTTTGAAACTACCCTTAGAAGTAATAATCTAAGAAAAAAAAAAAATTAAAAAAAAATTCAGATTTATCACATTTTATATTAATAATAATAAATCGGCCACTTTTAAAGACGTTAGAAACTTTATTTATTTATATTACAAACTAACCTTACAGCTCGAGAATGTTATTCGGCGTGTTGTGTTAATTCCTTTAAGTTCGATCAGCGAACAAGTAAAGGACAGTTGAAAAAAAAAAAATAGAGATAAAAGATGAACAAAAAAAAAAAAGTTTGAAAATAATTCGGATCACTAATCGGAATCTATTTAAGTTTATGATAATCATTATACCCAGATAAGTAAAAACTTTTTCATCAAAAATTTTCGATTGGGTATCTTTTTTATATATACTGGCTAATTAAGTATTGTTTTACTACTAAATCATAGTTATTTTTTTAATGATTAACATCATATGGACAAAAAATTTTAAAATAAACAATAGAGATTTTCGGAAAATCTATGCGCAGCAAGCACAGATTTAAAACACGTCAAATTACTCACAATACTTGTACAACTTTTTTAGCCTTACTTCTAATTTTTCTCTTTCTTTATAGCTCAATAAAATGAATCCAGAAATGAATGTCACACCTAGAAAACGGGAACATCCTGTTGAGTTAGAATTAGATCAGCTAGGGTCAGATCGGGCTAAAAGACGTTATGTCTCGGAGTTCTTGTCCTCTGAATTGACTGCTTTATCTTTATATGGAAATGAAAGTAAAGCTTCAATTTTTTTTACTTTTAGATCTTGTTTATTTATTTATTTTAATTTCTTTTTCTTTTATATAATAAGGTTCACCAAATAATAATGAACGAAGCGAAAATTATATAATGGATCTGGAAAATAATCAAGACTACACCCCAGTTTCTCCAACAAGACGAAAACATGTGGTCATGGTTACGGATCTTGACGCAGAAACAGATTCAGATCAAAGTGAAGATGAAAACCATCCCTCTCTTGAGATCCCACGGGAGATTCAAAAAACGTTAAGGAAGATACCAAATGAATTGTTGGCTCCGAGGACGTGCGCATTTTTTTAATGGAGAATATGTATCTACATAAAATTGAATTTGGCACTATTTGCTAAATAAATCAAAAATTATCCTGCAGGGAAAATCCAGTACGGGCATTGGTTTTATATCAACGACCTCCTTGGCTACCTCAAGAATCTTTCACTCAGGTAATAATTTATTTATTTATTTATCATAAGAAAAAAAAAAGACCTTTTATAACATGTAAAAACATTATGATCTTCTAGGGAAGCAAATCACGGATGATTAAAGAGATCATGCATGAGCGACGGATTTGTGATATAATGGAAAATGGTAAACTTTCTCCAATTCCTGAATATCCAACATCTTCTATCGAAATGGATTTGGATTTTGACGCGAATTTGGGGAGTGGAATTCACAAAAATTATGAAGGATATTTAGGTGCTAATGATGAATACGGTGATGATGTGATGGAATTGTAATTTGCTGGCAAATATAATTTAATACGATCTGAATGCCTAGATCTGTCTTTAGAAATACGAGATCTTTGACTTGCTTCAGGTAATTGTTTCGCATTTACATTATTTCTATTTATAATCATTGTAAAAATTTATTCAAATTATATATATTTGGTTTATGAAATATCAGAATTATTTTTTATTTATTATTGATATATAATTCATATTTCTATCAAAAGAAATAAATAATATTGTTAAGTCTTATTGTTTATTTAATATATGGTGTCATGTGACGGTATTGTCAATTCAACAATGTATCGATTTTGTAAGTTAATAATGAATATTATATAATATACCACTTAGGGAATAACTTTTTTTCGAGATCAAGTATATACAACCGTATTAACCCAAATTTAGCTCAGCATTAAATGAAGATAAGCTGATTACATATGCTTATATATTTAAAAATCGGCGATCCTATTAAATAAATGTTAAAAGACACGCACTTGTTTAAAGCCGTTACGCTATCACATAAATAGATTTGCGCTCAAATACATTTCACATCAGTAACCAGTTCAAACAAGAAAAGTTGTTTCTCATTGCCAAGTATGATCAATACGAGTATTCTTCCTCGTGATATTTCTTTGTGTAAAATATATGTACCCTCCGAGTGCAAATCATTTGAATTTTTGATACTAATTTTCATGACTTTTTTCCTAAAAGGAAGTAATCTAGAAAATCAAATGTTAAATCATAAAATCAAAAGCATTGGTTCAAACATCAATTTTATTGGTAAACTTTCCCTGCAAGAAAAAAGGTAAGATCTGAATTCTTACATTGGTAGTTCCAAAAAATTATAGCTAGGCTTTTTATAAATAAAATATAAATTAATATATTATATTTCTTTTGAAATATAAGGTGAGCACTGGGAAAAAGGACCAATTAAACAATGAAATCCATTGTCTAATTGGTCCTTTTTCCCAGCACTCACCCAAAATTATAAGATGATTAATCATCATAGATCTGTATACATGTCATGTAAATAAAGGCAACTAAGCCACTTAGTTTATTACATTAAAGTTACAATTTGATTATGCTTAATTTGTGATCCAGATAATAAGGAGTGAGCTATTTTGTGATTCCCAAATGTGGATGTCCTCACATAGGTAAATCCATCAATTTTCAGCTAAATCATTTGAAATTTTTACTGAAAGAACTTTGAGATCGGTTCTATCATATTTAAATATTTAATATAATATTTATAAAGCTTAAAACTTAAAA
>JADRCO010003142.1:0-10989 GCA_021464525.1 Rhizophagus sp. LPA8_4_AMF
ATTCAACTATAAGATAACCTATTAACTTACGAGCTAAATTATTTAATATAATTTTTGTATCATATGACAAATAAGCGTCACATAAATAAACAAATGCAATTAATATGTTAGTTTGAAGTTTAAGTTATATTTGTATATTTTGTATATAATGTTATAATTATAGATGGTATTTAAATGTATTTACAAATAAAAAGTTAATATTTTAGCATGTTTAATATACCTTTAGATTCCTTGGTATTATTTTCTTCAAATTCTTCAGAGTCACTTCCTTCAAATTCTTTAATATTACTGGAAACTAGTTTATTATATTGCAAATTTGTTTGAAAATTTTAGAATTCAATTGTACAAATATTTATACTATACATATGATTATTACCTTTATCCATTACTATATAGTTATATTAAAATTTTCTCTGACTGAAAAAGATGTAAATAACTTTTTTTTGTTATTAAACATCTTTATTAGTATAGGTATATATGGTAATATATTTATGCATAGTATATTATGTGCAAAAGCGTTGATAACAAACACAAGCATTGCATGTATGACATATAAATTTTGCATATTCGAATGTGTGTCAATCATCAAGCCTTATTGTTGTACAACGAAAAGCACAAAACAAAGAAAGTTTTCTTAATACATAATATATAAACTTATAAAAAAGCCATTAAGTAGATGTATCTTTAGCTACTTAGGTTGTAAATATAGTTTTTAATATCACTATTTTTGATTTTTCTTTTGTTAAAACAAACTTGGAAATGATCAGTTACATCAACTGAAACTATTATATAAGACAAGAGTCCATGTTCAAGGGGAATTGGCCTGGTTATACATTAGCAGTATTATTTGCTATATTTTAATATTAGTAATTTATCTATTCATTGCTGAGATAATGCAATTACCTTGCAAAGATCTTTAAAATCAAAACTATATTATAGCCAAGTTGAATTCTATTATTATGATAATTTAAATTAATCATGTTGATGCATCCCTTGATTTATTTTATCATATATATTGTAGTCCATGTTCAAGGGAAGTTGGCCTGATTACCTGTAAGTGGCGTCTTTTGGGTATAATTTGTTCTCTTTCATTTTCTACTTTAAAGAAAATAAAAAAAATATTTATATTTAGCAATATTATTTGCTAAATTTTAATATTAGTAATTTATTTATTCATTATTGAGATAATGCAATTACTTTGCAAAAATCTTTAAAATCAAAACTATATCATAGCCAAGTTGAATTTTATTATTATGATAATTTACATCTTATATATACAAAGTTGATGCATCCCTTGATTTACAGTATTTTAACGTATATAATGTATAAACTATTACAATTCAAGAATCCATGTTCAAGGGAGTTGGCCTGATCAAATACTTAGCATGATTGATTAATAATTAACCATTAGTTTTGAAACTTATTTTTTACTTTTTTTTATAAGGAACATTTATTAGTTAAAAAAAATTATGATGGTCATTTAATTAATAACATGCATTAAAGGATTTTTTTTTAAAAAAAGAATATTAAGCAAAAACTAAATGAAATTTTCTTGTTTCTATTTTTTATTCCAGATGCATTTATTTTAAACTAATAAATAATTGAAAATAATAAAGTATTTTAATATAAAGTAATTTAGATATTGTATTGTACTTATTTACTATATTGTATTAAAAAAATAATTTACGAAAAAAATATTTTCCAAAAATTGCGTGTCAAGAATAAAACTGAACACCATGATGGTTGAATTTAACATGCCATAAAAGTGCCACAGGGAATTTTAAATTGCAAATTTACCTTATCAGTTATGGTTCTATCCTGTCCTGTACTATACTATATTATACTATACTGTACTGTACAGCCTGTACTGTATTGTACTATACTATACAATACAATATACTATAAAACTTATGGAAAAATAAATTGCCTAAATATGGGGAGTGGCAAGGCACCTTCGCCGATCAATTTTTTTAAAAAATACAAAATTCTATGGCAAGCCGTTCTATAGCAAAAGTCTGCTGATCTGCAGCAGATCCCCTGTGGTTTTCAGCAGGTGCCCCTGCTATTTTGCAGCTGATCCCCCGCTATTTTGCAGCAGGTGCCCTGCTGTTATTGCAGCAGGTGATTGGTTTCACAAAAAGATCAACATAAAATTGCCTTTTGTGATGGTTTGTAAGATGTTGTAAAAGGAAATTTTTTGCCAATCTGTTGTGTAACAATCACCTGCAGCGCACCTGCTGCAAAAAAGAAGGGGATCTGCTGAAAAACAGTGGGGATCTGCTGTAAAATGGCAGGTCCCCTGCTGAAGGCTAGCAGACTTTTGCTATAGAACGGCTTGCCATAAAATTCGGGCGAAATTAGATAAATATGGCAATAAAAATGGCCGATTATTTGATCATCAAATTTAAATTCTAATTTGGGCCAACATAATTTAAATAGACATTATCAGTTATAGTGGTGTCAATTTATAATTACAGAATTTATAAATAACGTTAAAAATAAAAATAAAAAATATGGAAAAAAATATTAATTTATTTTATCTAAATTTAATAAATAAAAATTTATTAGTTTACTATGTATAAGAGATAGAATTTTTCCTTATTGGCATCAAGTATAAACATATCAATATATTTTGAATTCTTTAATGAAAAGATTTTCGTTTGTTGCAGCTGACTACTAGTTGTTGATACCAAAATTACTGACCTTTTAGAAGTGCAGCGGAAAATGCAACCTTTGATGTCCCAAATAAAGATTTTTCAACATTTCAACATTCCTATAGTCAATATTTAGAAAAATCATCATTTAGTTCATTATCACCCACTTTATAATGATGTAATATAAAACAAAGGGTTTTTTTTTTAAAAAAAAAGTAAAATAAAATCAAATTTTTTTTTATGAAGCCAATTTGACTAAATATATTAAAAAAAACTTATCGAGGGAATAATTATCTATTTTGATCTTGCATTTTTGACCGATTAAATTAATCGATTAACCAATTTTTGAGGTACCTTAATCTATTTAATCATCTTAACCGATTAATTAATCAATCGATTCCAACCTCTAATTTTTTTTGCTCCAGTTTCCATTTCCTAGTAATGATAAAATGCTTGTTTTTTAATTAATAAATTAAGAGTATCAAAGGGTTATAGGAAATTTTGAACCGAATAGCTATTTAAATCTAAGGGTCTATTATTTCTAAAGATGTAAACTGAATTTATGTGAATTTCGATAAACCGGATCTTCTATAAACTGGATCATAAGCAAAATCTTAATATAACGGATCTGAGATCTAGAACGGATTATTGAAATCTATAATAAATAAATTTGTTCTAGATATACGATATACAAATTTTTGAAAAAATTTTCTTTTGGTTCAGTATATCGAATAGCACTAATTTTAGTCAATGTTAATATTTTTTTTCATAAAAAAATTGATACATTTCAGAAAAAGTCTAATTATTAAAATTATTTATTTTATATAAGAAGCTTAATTGATAACGGGTAATATAATAATTTGTTTCTGATGATCAGCAGGATTAAAATGAACCAGAATCTGGAAAAGTTTAGTATAGATGAATTTAATTAGAAAATAACTTAAATTACTATTTATTTCTTAAAATTATCGCTTTGATTAAGTTATTAATCATCCTAAACAATTACGGAAGATATAAATTTTTTATAAGAAATAATTGGGTCGAAGAAGCCACTAAAAAAACTTAATCTTCCAAGCTGGAAGCTTTGGAAAAGTTTATCATGCAAATTGGAAGAATTCTCATATTATGTTTTTTTTGTTATTAATTTCAACGATGCTACAGTTGAATCAATTGTTCGTGAAGTAATTAATACATCAAACAATTCAAACATATTACATTTATGTTATAAGTATGTATGTTTTTGATATAAAATTTGTTATTACCTAGATCAGCTTCATCGTGAGGTTGATTTCATGATAATGTTATCTTTTTTTTTGGTATCGCAACTTCATTTAAGGGTATTTTAAGTTCTAATATTATTATGTTTACATATTAGTAATTTTTTTTTTTTTTTTTTAAGAAAGTCAAGGAATAATTGGTAATAGAATATGCTGACAATGGTTTCTCTCCAAAAGAAAATTTTGAACATCTCATTTGGAATGATAAACAACTCCCAAAAGACGTGATTGTATTATTCCGACTTCTATTTTACCAACATGAAAACTACTAACTCGTTTCACCGAAATGACGTTTTATTGGCATAAAAATTACCCTACTTTCACCTAAAATTTATTACAGATCCATTCGCAAGTCATTATTGCAGTTTTCGAATTACTGAGAACTGCACCTTATTGATCAATTATAATAAAAAAGAATTGAAAACACCGAAAATAAGCGAAAACCTCCCATTTTGTATATAATATATGCAAAAATTATTTAATCTGCAGAATGCCACCTCATTTTTGTATTACTTTTTACGTTTTTTTTTGACTTTCATATTGTTTTATTAGAGTTTACCGCCGATTCACATTGGTATAGTCATTATAGTACCGATTCCTCATTTTTTTTTATACCTATTTTTTTTTACGCATGCTGTGCCTATTTCTTATATTGTGCAATATTGCACAAAGTAATACAATGTAGATCCATTAAAAAAAATTAAGTTTAATTTGAAATTTTCGTTTATTTTCGCTTGTTTTCGGTGTTTTCGATTCTTTTTTATTATAATTGATCAATAAGGTGCAGTTCTTAGTAATTCGAAAACTGCGATAAGATCCAGATACATGGACTAATAATACTCCTATAATAAAGCCTATTTCTCCTTAATATTCCTCTCCTAGTTTAGATTAAAAAAAATTTATAATGGCTAAATTTTATTTAAAAGGAATTTATTATTTTATTTTATACTTCAAAAAAAATTTAACTATAAAATTAAAAAACAATCAATTTGTCATTTGGTTTATGATCATAAAAAGCAAAAAAAAAAAAAAAAAAAAAAAAAAAAAAAAAAAAAAATACATCCAATATATGATAATAGAAATTATAATTTCATAAATTAACTTATTGTTTGCTTTACTATGAAAAATACAAGTTTGTCAAAAAATAAGATAATAAATTAAAAATTAATTAGCATCTTTTTTTCAGAACATTTCATACAAAGAGTTTTTTCTTAGAAAATTTTCAATACAATCATATTCTTGGATATTTTTCTGTATTAGAAAATCAAATTTTTTTTCGATTACTGTACATTATTCTGAACATTTAAGAAATTGCGAACTGAAAGATGGGATTATTATTTAGGACAAAAATGGTTACTTTCTGGATACTACTCCAATATACCAAGGTATTTTATAGACATTTATTTTTATAGTGTTACAATGTTTCAAACTTAAGGTGTTCATTGCTAAATAACCCTCATAATTATGAAATACTAGCGGGACTTTTGGACCTCTTAAAAGATAATTATATTTCTTTTGCATCTTATCCATTGAACGTAATTTTAGTAACTCTGCTTGTTGCGCATCATACTTAATTTAAACGTGATTTGGTTAATTGTTATTTTTATGAAACTTTGTGCGACAAAAATAAATCATTACCCCTGAATGATCTGCAAATGAACTTACAAATATTTTATTTGTTTCTTTCAAATGCAGGTTTTAAATCGTATTTTCTCATTTTTGATTTTTTATTAACCTCTTATTCAAACATAAGAGATTTATTATTTTCAAAAATTTTCAATGTCACTTCCAATAATTTCATCACCTTTTTCATGTATCAAAAGTTGTCATAGGAAGGATCCAATTAAAGGGTATAAATGGTGTAAATCATGTCAAACAAAATATTTAAAAGAAAATTTTAGAAAATGGACCAGTGGAAATGAAGAAATTGATGATTTTATTAAAGAGCAACAATTACAAATTAATACTGATAAAGATGAAATATTTGAATGGATACCGTATAATAAACTTAATATTATTAAAGAATTGGAAAAGCACAATTGTTCTATAGCAATATGGAATGAAGGTCCATTAATATTTAATATAAATACGAATAAATATGAAAGGATTTCAAAAGAAAAAGTCGCTCTAATGTATAAGAATAATTCAGAAAATATTATTAACGAATTTTCTAATGAGGTAATAAATTTCAAATATTCTTTAATTTCTTTATTTCTTTTATTTTAATATCATATTTGTATATATATGTATATTTTTTAAGATCTACAAATATAAAAATTCATACCCTTATCATGAGTTAAAAGTATATGGAATGTCTCAAAACCCGGGTACAAAAGATTATATCTTAATCATTCAAAATGAATATTGTGATAAATGTGATATAAGGTATATGATAGTAAGGTTTAATTGGTGTTATCCATGCCAAAAAGATTATTTAAAAAATTTTACAAATTGGAACAGTGGAAATAAAGAAATTGATGATTTCATTCAAATGATGAGACCATACATTGATACAAATGACTACAATGCACCAATATTTGAATGGATACCATATGATCAATTTAATAATGTTAAAAAAATAGGTAAAAAAGCTATAGCAAATTCAGCAATATGGAAGAATGGTCCATTTTATTATGATTTTCGTGGTAAAAAGGAATGGATAAGAGAATTGGATAAGAAAGTTTGCTTAATAAACCGTTATGATGTTATTAATGTTACTTACGAATTTTTACGAGAGGTATAAATAAATTTTCCATAATTTTATGTATTTTTCTTATAATGTAAATATGTGTGTAATAATATATGTGTATTTTTTTGCTTTGTAAAGTTATTTATTTTCTATATAGTAGGGAATTATACGGAATGTCACAAGATCCATATACAAAAACTTATATTTTAGTTTTTCAAGATAAAATTTGTAAAGATTATTGTAAATTATGTGGTGAGAAAATATACACAAACTTATGTAGTCCATGTTTAATAAGTTATTTAACAGAGAATTTTGCAAAATGGACTAGTGAAAATGAGAAAGTTGATAATTTCATTAAAAAAAAGCAATTACAAATTAAAAACTATCATGATACAGTTTTTGAATGAATACCATATGATCAATTTAGTAAAATTAAAAGAAAAAATGATTTTGCTATAGCAATATGGAAGAATGGTCCATTAAATTTTAATATGGATAATAAAAGAAAACCAAATAAAATAGTTATTTTAAAATATTCTTATAATTTACAAAGTATTACTAATGAGGTATGAAGAATTTTTTATAACCAATTTAATCTAAAATATTTATTTTCTTAATAATTTTTCTTTTAAAATAGGAATTATATTCAACAGAGTGTAGTTATGGAATCTCTCAAGATCCTGATACAAAAGATTTTATTATGGTTCTTCAAAGTAAATATTATTGTAGAAAATGTGGCAAAAAATATCCAAATACAGATAAATGGTGTAAACCATGTCAATTAAATTATTTAATGAGAAATTTTACAAATTGGAATAGTGGAGATGAAAGTATTAATAATCTTATTAAAGAGACACAATTAAAAATTGTTGATTGTAATGATTTAATACCTAAATGGATGCCATATGATCAATTTGGTATTATTAATAAAATAGGTAAAGGTGGTTTTTCTACGGTATATTATGCTTCTTGGAAGAATGAAAATAATACGGGAGTTGCTTTAAAATGTGTTCATGAATCACAATATATAAAAGATGCTTTTTTAAATGAGGTATGTAACAATTTAATTTAATTAGTATATTTAATTATTTATTATTTTTTCTTTAATAAATTAATTTTTTATAATTGGTTATTCAACAGGTTAAAATACATTTAAAGTTATACCACCTGTTACAGCCAAGTTTTACATATGATAGTAATGTTAGACTTCCTAAAATATATGGTATATCTCAAGATCCAAATACAAAGGATTATATTATAGTTCTTGAATATGCAAAAGGTGGAAGTCTTTATAACATGCTGGGAAATAGATTTTCTTGGCATGGTAAAACATGTATATTATATACTATTATTAGTGGCCTTAATAGTATCCATGAAAAACATATGATTCATCGTGATTTTCATATAGGAAATATTTTACTTGATGAGTATCAACATGATGAAGAAGATCATAAATTTGTTATTGTAGAAAATCAAAAAATATTTATTTCAGGCATGGGATTATGTGGTGAAGTTGGTAATATAGATGAAACAAATCTTTATGGGGTTATTCCTTATATGGCTCCTGAAGTATTAAGAGGAAATCCTTATACTCAAGCAGCAGATATATATAGTTTTGGTATGATCATGTAACTGGAAAACAACCTTTTACTAATCATGATCATGATCAAAATTTAATATTAGGTATTTGTGAAGGTGTTAAACCTAAAATTAATGAATCAGAAGTACCACAATGTTATATTGACTTAATGAATAGGTGTTTGGATTTAAACCCAGATAATAGACCAAATACTAGTGAATTAAAAAATATATTATACTATTTTTGGACATCAACAACTAAATTTGAAATTAAGGAAGAATATCATTATGTTAGAAAAAAATTTAAAGAAGCAGAAGCATGTAGAAAAAAAAATCTTTATATTAAAGATAATGAAAGTAATGAATCAACTAATTTACAGATTATACAGGATAATAAATATACATCTTGCTTAATTGTATGTTATACTAAAAATAATCTTTATACTGGAGATTTTTCAGATTTTGCTATTTAGAATAATGTGATTGATAACGAAATTAAATCAAGCAATCAATATCATTAGATTGTAAGATCTTATTTGAAATCATTATAATTTAGGTATTATTTATTTTTTTCTTTGAAAGTTTAAGATAATAATCAAGTAGAAAAAAAATGAAATCCAAAGAGTTCCAATATTGTGATATGTAGTGCAGTAGCATTTTATGTTATTGTATATTATACTATAAAAAAATTTTAAAAAATCACATATAAGATATATAAATAGGTATGAATAACAAATTTTCTTTTTAATTATTTATGCAAATTTGTTTAACCCTGATTATAGAGTAATATGTAAAAAATTGTTACATAATAAAGATCAGTTTATAATTAAACAAATTTTACTAATTAGATTCTTGTAATGTAGCAGTTTTAACTAATGTGATTTATGTATCAAAATTATTAAATTTATAAAAATTTATCATTTAAAAATGAATATTTACAAATTATTAATTTTATTTCTTTAATTTTCTACTAAAAAATGAACCATAATATATGATTTATAGTATCATGCATATTATTTTAAAATTATTTTGTTTAAAGCCAATTAAAAGGATTTGTTTAATTTCATTCTTAATAATCTAAACAATTTTTATATTAAAAATTTACTCACAAGTAATTCTTATTTATTCCTAATTTTTTTTAGTAATGGAATTAAAAATCTATATTAACTTCAATAGATATGTTTTCAATATAATGAATACAAACATAGATATTTCTTTTGTTTTTAAAATGACGCAATGACGCAAAATATTATGAGTAGTTTCTTGGCCTTTTCGCGCAAAATTTTTTAGTAATTTTTTAGTTTAATACTTGAATGGTGCAACTTTTTTTTTGGAAATTTTTTCAAAGTTAACTTTTAAATAGAAATCCAGAATAACATGGTCAGTTTAATATGATTTTCAGCTTACCAATACAGGTACCCTGTCTTAGTACTATACTACTTCTTAACCATAGCTTACCGTCCTCGCCTAAAAGGGACAGGATACTATTACGACATCAACGATCGACATTCATCAATAATCTAACTAATCTAACTACAAAAATGAAATGACAAAATTACTTTAATGTAGAATATTTCAAAATTAAAGCATGGCGAATAAGGTAATTTGCTGTTTTATGGGGAGGACTAATGGCAGTACTCTTGCTATTAGCTTTTGTGAACTTAAATATTTATACAAATTATAATTCTTTATATATACAAACAAATTCTTTCATTTAATTGTTAAAAGCGTTCAAAAGGCTTATGCAGTAATAACTAACTTAATGTAAGTGTATTATACTCAAATATCATTTTCATTTGATTTAATTAAAATAATACGACTATGTGATTTTTTTTAGAGATAGAATATTTCTTATTATTTATTACAAAAATACTAATATTTATACTTATCAATATTTTGGAGAATTCATAATTCAAATTTTTTTTTTTTTAAAAAAAGTCGAATTATTATTACTAAAAAATAATCATGATTGAAGTCAACAATCTTTTATTTTTTGATTTTCATAATAAAGATTTTACTAATAACTATAAACCATTAAAAGAACATAGGTTAACGACAAATAAATTTCTTTCACACCACAATTTTATTGTGCCTTCTATTTCTGATAAGTTGTATAGTAATAATTGCTTGAGATTAGAAACAGTTGTATTGCTATAATAGACCTCATTTCTCCATTATATTTACAGTATATCTGTTATAGATATATGTTAGTAGTTTTAAAAAGTTAAGTTATATTATTCATTTGTACACAGATTTTATTTATGATAGTATATGAAAAATAAATTTTTTTAAAAAAATAAATTCATGTTCTAATTATAGACGCGTGTACCATCATATCTCGCGAATAAGCTTGACGGATTAATTTGATAAATCCTTAATTGCTTTGAATTTTACAACGGTTAACATCAATATTGCTATTGAAGGTATATTCCCGTTCAATCAAACATCTACAAGGATCTTAGGCGAAATCAAAATGGTACTCATAAGGTTATTATACATTTATATATATACACATATTCGTTTCTATTAACATGATTTGTAGTAAATTATTTATATCTCAGGTATATTAATGTTGCGCAACCAATATTTGTAGTTGTACAGCCCTATAAAAAGTAATTGTACGTTATTTGTACAGGTTTTATACAACTTTGTACGGAATTTGTACAAAATTTGTAGTGGTGTATACTATATAATAACTTTTTATATATATTTATTAAGAGAATTGTATAGAATTTGTCTGAATTTGTACGGTATTTAATTTTGTATGAAATTTGTTATTCAGAAATTGTAC